>VZTG01005248.1:1734836-1799332 GCA_013397845.1 Melanocharis versteri | reverse complement strand
TTTTTTTTTTTTTAAGGAAAAACAGAATTGAAGCTTAATTCCTGTCATGTGGCAATTAAGTGCTCTTTCAATTAGCTATGAACTCCTGCGTTGTCAGGTACAGCCTGAACAAGAGTATCCCAAATGCCTTTTGAATCATCGTGTCATGCTGTAGCCTGCAGCAGGGAATTGTGCAGGGCTAAAAAGAAGCGATCCTAACTACAAATCACTTTCATTTTGCCTAACATTATCACAAGCACAAAGTCTGTCTTCTGTGATGGGATGATAAAACATTGGCTAGAAAATACCTTTATACTCATGTTTCTGGCCACAGTTAGAAACACTGCTCCCTTTTGCTATTCCATGTATTATTTCCATCCTTTAACCACCCACTAAACAAAACTGAAGGCCCCACTACTAGAGCGTGTGGCCTCCCAAGGTCTAGTGCCAGGCATTCCTAGCAGGATAACTCTTGCAGCAAGGAACTTCTCCTCTTATTCAAGCAAACAACAAAACAACAACAAAAAACCATTCTATGGCAGACTGCCCAGAATGTATCTTTCATAAGGCCTATCTCTACCAGACATATCCCTTGTGTTACCAGTGCTGTCACTCTATCACATCCTCCGGGCACTCCTCTAAAGGTGGCTGTCATGATGTGCCAAGGAGCTGGGAATCCTTAAGGAGTCTGAACATTTCAAACTTATTTATCCAAACAGGGACAAAATTGACGTTGCTCCCATAACCAAAGCCATCATGCTCATGTTTACGTGTCGCTTGGGTCTAAAGTCACATTCCAGGCAGCAATGTGCCCCTGATCCTTTGTGTCTCCTAGGTGATATGCAACTGGCTGCTCTTCTGTCAGACAAGTTTTAGTCTGAGGGGAAAACATTTTTTTCACAGGACACTTGCCTAAGATTGGTTTCTTTCTAACAAAAATCTTTGGAGAGCTTAAAAAAGCAACTATCTCATCTTCCAGAAATGACCAGATTCAGATGGGATTAACAACACATAGCAGGCACTGAAATATAAACCCAGGGGAGACTCATGGTTCAGAAGTAAATAGCTATATTGGCAAATCTATGTATGAAGGCAAGATGATCTAATCCCTCACCAAAGACCTATATCAATCTCCTTCCCTGCCCCACACCAGATGGTACCAGCAGTGCTCTTGAGATCTCTGCCCAGAAAAAAAGGAGATGGTCTGCCTTCACTGCATGAAAAACAGCACGCCTGCAGCGGTTCTATATTTTGTCTCCATATCCTGTTTTATATGATGAGTACCTCAAGCATAACAAATTAGTAATGAATTTAATTCTCCTGGAAGTGGAGTGGACATTTCAGTATTGGCTTGTTGGCTATTCCAGCTGTGCCATCGTGCTCTTCCTGATTGAATTTAAATGTAAACTGAAGGGACTATCGAAATCATGATAAGCTGCTCATGGAAGTCTAGACTAGCTGGTGTTGCTGCTACATGTTATCTTAGTAGTCAGTCCCCATGACAAACAGTTCTGCATCTGATGGTTTGCAAAGAGACTGCTACACTGATATCCATATGATAGTTATTTCCACCTCTGACACTGTTTCTCCCCCAATAGGGTTAATGATGGAAGCAGAGAAGAGAGAATTGCTTCTGAAACTTCCATCTCACTGCAAAGTGTTAAACCACGTTGATCCCTGCCTCTTGATTGCCAGAGCCTTCTTTAATGCACCAAGGAGCATTTCAATGCAACTATGAGACACAGCCCCTGTCACCAGGGAATTCCCAATTAACCTGCTTCAGCAATTCTTACAAAAAAGCTATATGCAGTCTATGGATTTTATCCTAATTAGAGGTGTCTTGACTGTTCCTGCAATTAGTGTTATACCTGCTGAACATGAACTGGGGCTTGGATGTTATAACTGCACCAATAAATTTACATCTGTATAGTCCATATCAGCTGTTGGTGTGGGAGGCACCTTTCAGAACACGTCTTACTGGCTTGGACAAAGTGGTTCTGTCTGTAACAAGAATACAGGCTAGAGGGTGACCTGTCTGTCACATTCCTAAGGTCTGCTTGTCTATCTACTAACATTCAATCAGCACTTCAGCAGGAAGGGCACAGAGACACAGGTAATTCAAGCAGGCCTCTCAGAAGGTGCGAGAGCTTCTATAAATGAAGTCCGTTTCAGATACAGAGAACGCCACAGATCTGAAGTAGGATTTTTTTTGTGATTGTTTTTAATTGACATTTAAAGACACATATATGTTCAGTTTTGACACATCTTTCTTCTTTTTTTTAATTATTCCTTCCCCACCCCCCCACCACAAAGAAACACCAAGTGATATAATTTTTTTGTACAAGATTTTCCAAGGAAAAGAAGAAAAGCTGATGTTCAGAAAATACTCAGCTGAAGATCTCCAAGAACATAGTCTGTTTAAATGTGCCCTTGATATGGTAAACATTTTCCCAGAACAAAAAGGCCCCATTCAATATTTGAAGGCTGCCATCCCTACAAATAAGAGGCGAAGGAGGGGGTTAAGCAATAAAACATTTACACACACAGTAAGCCAAGAGGAGAGAAGAGGCAATGGGAATCAGAGTGTCCACAGTTTCTTGAAGTTACAGTAAATGTCTATGAGCAAGTAGGCAGATACCATGATGTTAATAAATGCTGCAACAATACCTTTGGTGAATACAGGGCTCTTTATCCTGATGATAACCATGTTGCCAGGTTGCCACATTCTTCTCCACTTCTTAAGTATCTTCTCATGTTGTATAAAAGCAACATCTTTTTTTCACCTTCACTAGTTATAATCCTATTGGTTTAAAGATATAAGCAGTTGTTTAAACCAATCTGTTTTTCCCTATATAAAATAATCATTGCATGACTCCGAACTCTTACAGCTTTTTTAAGAATAAGAACATTATATATTTTAAAGGAATTAATACTTTTCCCTGTATAGTGAAAATAATAGTTTTTCTTTCCTTGACGGTCTGTATTCTGACAGCAGACCGTCAGTCTCCCATCACCTCCTCACAAAGTTTCTATTCTATTCATTCTCTGCTCATTTCAGACCCTCATCTGCTGTCTGCCAATTATCTTAAGCCTAGATGCACAAGAGTATTCAAGCCCTAAAATATCTTCGGTGGTGAATGGAACTGGACATCTAAGAAGGTGCAAAATGCTCTAAAGTTAATTAGCAGCTCTTCATATCAATCTGAAAATTTTAACAAAAACTTCTCCACCTCTATTTGTGCTTCACTACATTCATGCTCATCTATTTTTATACAGTAGTTCCAGAAAACTTCACATATTCCGTGGTTAAAATGCTGATCAGTTAATGACTAGTCATTATTTCTAGAAAACCTTATAGTTAACCATCAGCAGAAAGAACTAGGATGGGAACTGTGAAAACGTCTGAGTATAAAATTTATCATCAGTATTTATTATCAGTATTTTCATCATTTAGAAAAACATTCTACACCCAAAATACGATTATTATTTATGAATCTATCATTCATCCAATGCTTGTATACCATTTAAACAAGATAATTTTAATATATAGCTTTCTTAGCCATTAATTGCAAGAAAGTTTTTCAGCTCGTTCCATAGTAACTTTTAAAAATGCAAACTGACTCAATTTCCATATATAAATCTCTGTGCAGTAAACAAGCACCTTTCTTCACTGTGGCCTTAAGTACTTTTTATTGGTTCTAGATGCTCCATAATCACTGATTAAAAATATCTTAAGAAAGTAGCTGGATCTTTGTTAATTTAATGGGTTTTTTTACTTCATTGCTTAAGACGCTTGTAATTTATGAGAATTGATAAATTAGTCCTAAAACTTACTTTGTGAATTTTTTATCTCTTTTGGGGATGGGATAGTGAATTTTGCTGAAGTACATGGCCTTACACAAAATCATACATCCTGGAAATAATTTTCATAGTCTACTTTGCTCTGTATTCCTGTTCCCTCTTTGGCCAAATACATAATTTGGAACAGGTTCCATTTGAGATTACTTCCAATCTGATTTTTCTTTTCCAAAGATTTGAAACACCCTATGGAAATATGTTGTTTCTATGAATACATTTGCCAGTGAACTCCTTTTCTAAATTATTTTGAGGAAGTGAATAAATGAGGAAAAAGGTCAGTAGAACTAAAGTTGTTTTGCAACTGAGATGTATGTTTATCAGAAAATGTTGCAGCATTTTTACAGATACAGTAATTAACCACATTTAATAATACTAATAGTTTCTGTATTTACTCTGTTGACTGAAACAAACTAAAAGGTATTATATGGATTATTGGCCTTATTGCAGAACATCTGCTGGAATACCAGAAACAACTGAGTAAACCAGGGACAGAATTCGTGACTTATGAAACAGAGGCATGGTCAACTCTGTGTCACTGTGCCTTGCTCCACAGTGGGGGATAACATTCCTCATTATAAGCCATTTCCTGGCAATGTGCTTCCATACAAATTCCATCAGTGTTTCCACCTATTTACTCTGGTCTGTGGAGGGACATGAGTTTGTTTTCATTTGTCAGCAGATCTTGAAAAGGGAAGACCTTCAAAAAATTAGAGCAATAAGGATTTATTAAGTAGTCAGTTTGATCAACCATGAATAAGCAAAGATCCCCACAATACAGACCTTCTGACTCTATACTTTTGATTGCAGTTCCAACCTGACTTTATGTCTGAGTAAAGGTAATTATCAAGAATACGAAAGAGTTCAAATCATTCAGTTCTTCTGGAAAATGAAACCATGAGGATCATTCTTGTCAAATCAATAATGAGCTGAATTTCTGTTCCATTGTCTACACAATGGCCTTTTATTTTCTTGAAAGATATCTGTAATTCTCAAAAGCTACTGCTATGTATTACTTTTTCTGGCTGATCAAAAGTACACACTGTACAGCATTTACAGCTTTCAAAGATCAGACCCCATTATAAGGGACTTTTTCCACTTTGATCAACACAAGATAGCATTTATTAAATCACAAAAATGCATTGTTAAAATAATATTAAGGGTATAAATACAATCAGCAAAACCCAATGAGTTAGTGATTTTTCTTTCTGCATTATTCTTAACACACTACAGTTTAAAGGTAACGCAGCCTTTAGGCACACAACGAGTTATTTCCTGTGCTAGACTGTAGCTATTATTACTTCTGGGATGTAGTAAGGGACTGAAATTATTTCATAGTATAACAGAAGTGTCAGCTGGAGTCTCCTGCTTGAATTTGGGCTATTGCCAGCAGCGCACAGGGGCAGCTCTGTCTGTGTCTAGCAGAGTCTTCAAGATGCCCAGGAGAGAGATTTCACAGCCTCTCTGTGCAACTTATATCAGTGAAGTACTACCTACCTTGTGACTTTTTCCACCCACAATGTCCAATCTTAGTTTTTCAAGCTGCAGATTGTTACCACTGTAACAATTATGTTGCTGGGCATTGCTGCAAATAGTTTGGCACTGCAATCATTTAAAAAAAAAACAAACCAGACCAAACCCCAACCAACCAAAAAGCAACCTTGATACATCTGTTATTATTGTTGAACTTCACATTTTTGTTAGCTTATAAATACATTTTTCAAATACAGGTGTGAATTGAGAATTAACCTAGATGATGGATGCAAGGCCACAAAACTCACTCAACGAGACTTTTAAAAGGGCTTACAGTTATTCATGTACTCAGCATAGAAGAAATATTAAGAAGATATTCTCAAGAGGTCAAAACAATAAAAAGAAAATACTCCACTGGCAACGTTAGAAAATCAGAGCACTTTGGAAAAAGGTTTAACATGACATTCAATCAACATAAAACATTCCACAAAGCATTAACTTAACCCATTCAACCACACAAACTCCAAGCCCACAGAATCTTAAATTACCTAAAAATTCAGAGAAAAGGGCAGTAGAAGAAGAAAGAAACAAACATAGCTACCATTCCTGTTTCCAGTGGTATCCAGCTGACAGAAATTCCAAGACAAGGTAGGATCAAAACATGTTTGCCTCCTTTTCTGGTTTAAATACCCTTGGCGCTCCNAGACTTTTAAAAGGGCTTACAGTTATTCATGTACTCAGCATAGAAGAAATACTAAGAAGATATTCTCAAGAGGTCAAAACAATAAAAAGAAAATACTCCACTGGCAACGTTAGAAAATCAGAGCACTTTGGAAAAAGGTTTAACATGACATTCAATCAACATAAAACATTCCACAAAGCATTAACTTAACCCATTCAACCACACAAACTCCAAGCCCACAGAATCTTAAATTACCTAAAAATTCAGAGAAAAGGGCAGTAGAAGAAGAAAGAAACAAACATAGCTACCGTTCCTGTTTCCAGTGGTATCCAGCTGACAGAAATTCCAAGACAAGGTAGGATCAAAACATGTTTGCCTCCTTTTCTGGCTTAAATACCCTTGGCGTTCCTGGGCCCTCCCCCCAGGTGGGACTTTTTGGTCGTTCACGAGCTGGGTTAGAGGCTGCAGGGGCAGGTGTGGGGGATTGACTCTGCTGTGCCAGGGATTGGGAGCCACTGCCAGGCTGGGATGCTGGCTCTGGGGGTGGGGTGTACAGGGCAGGGCACTGCCCCTTCCCCCACACACATGAAATGTTTCAAGCTGGCAATCCTTCCAGTCTCTCATAATGGAAGAGGTGATCCTATGGTGGAAAATATAAACTCCCATCTCCCTGTGCAAGAATTGTCAAGAATTCTTTTTTGAGATTCCCTAGAAAACCACAGAATGGAGGTCCCCTTTTGGTGATTGTGTAACTAGGAAGCGTTACTAAATATGATTAAAACTGCACAAAAAAGACTTTTAATAAAAGCTAGATACCTTGTGATGTGAAATTTTGCAAAATTCTACTCTTCTGAATTGGATTATGTAACATGTATTGTGTTTTCTCATTTGCTTTTCTTTTCTGATTGCCTGCAGGTTGGTTTTGGTGGTTCAATATACTACAAATGTAAGCATGAAAAGTTAGTGAGATGGAAAGATTTTGCACATAAACTTCATAATATGAAGCTCTGCATGAACCTTGTGTTATTTACGTACAACTGTGCATAAGCAGCACATAACAGTTTATGTTCACCTCTTGTTGCACAGGAAATTGTATGCAATCCCTGGTACAGAAATGTTTGTCTATTATAGCTTCTGGCATTTAAAACTTTCACTGCCCAAAGGTTTTAACTCTTCTCTTCCATGTAGAAATGTAATTGGTAATTGCCTCAAAAGAAAAGCTCTGGGAGCCATTTTTCATTTCACGGATAATTCAGAAGTCCAGTGATTTTAGTACCAGTGGGGTTTTTTTCAGTGTGTTTGTATTGTTATCTCTGAGGTGTTCCAATTGATAGGCTGAATATTTCATTCCCAAGCATGTATTTCTGATTTCCACTGACTTGTTCGATTATAAATTTAGAAAAGAACCTTGCTGAGGACTGGTTTGGCAGACTACACAAATTATTATAGGTAAAGCCTTCACACCAGCTGTCTGTGTTTTTTTCTATCATGTCCTGCTCCCCACTGCAGGTGTCTGTCTCTGAAGGACTCTGCCTCTGAAGGACTCTGCCTCTCATGCCTCTCCTGGTGGAGTGCTCCACCTCTGACCAGGCATTGGACTGCTCTGCCTCTTCATGGACTCAACCCTCCCTGCTCCCTGCCTCATTCGTAGAAATGGTTGATGTCTTTATCATCTTAAGCGCCTTTGAGGGATTTTCAAGGATACAGAGGTGCTGGAGCTTCACATACTACCTTAACACAGCTGGTTCCTGATCAGCCACTTTGCAAGTCTGGCCGCAGCAGATCTCCTTGCTAAAGAACCAGGCCCTGAGCTTGAGCACCTCCCTAGATCCTACAGGCTTGTATTCGTTTATCTGAAAACCCTGGAATTTTCTCTGACACCACTGTGTGCATCAATACAATAGCATTCTTACCACAGTACTGCAGCCAGACACATTCCCTTTTCACCCCAGTACAAAGCAGCTCTAGCACCTTCAGAATGTTGCTGAAGACAATGCAATTGTTTAACAGTTGTGCGAGATAGCTAAAACACAAGCACATCAGAAAGACTAAAGTGTAATTATAAAATATGTCATGCTGTTAGTTTAGGAAAAAAACAATCAAACCCTAACAATGTGAACTGACTTTCCTTGTACTGAATTGCACTATTTGTTTTGTTCCTTTCAATTACTGCACAAAGCTTTGGTTAGACATAGTGTTGTAATACCTTCATGCTAATTTTTCAGAATCTTTTCCACAGCCTAATTTCTTCAGTGAATTGCTCACTTTTTTAGAGGTAGTAATAAGCATAGGTTAAAAAGTAGTGAGGGCTATATACATGCAGAAACAAAATTAAGATTGTGGGAAAGCTTACAGGCAGAAAATGCATGGCATGTGTGATAAGAAAATCCTGCAAAGTTGTTTTCATGAGCCAAAGAGGGCAAGTTACTATGGTGCTGGTCTTAATTTCTTTCTATTGTCTGTTCCAGAATCCTGGTGTAAAATGAGACCTTGTTAGTTTCTCTATTTGCAGTCCCATTTTATATTATGGGTAGTTTAGGTCTGGTAGCATTTAGTGAGCTGCTGTCTGTTTGGCAGGATGAATAGGAACACCTTCCTTAGGACTGGAGAGAAACAGCCACAGCCTCCACAGTGTCTGAGGACACTTTAATAAGGTGTTTGTCACTATCCACTGACTTCATAAGTCTCCTGCATACTCAAGAGATTGGCTGAAAATCAATAGAAGTGGAATTAAGAAAAGAACAGAAAGAGAGATGAAGGACGGAGAACGGGAAGACATTAATGCCCTCTAAGCAAAGAGGGTTCTGGATTTTAAACTGACAGGGCTTGAACTGCTTCCCAGAAGAGCTCAAACTCCTGGGTTGCTCCCCAGGCTGAGATTCACCAGTCCTTCCACTAGGGATCAACCTCTCCAGAGACAATTGTTTCTGTCAGCTGTAGCCTGGATGCCTCAAGTGAATTGAGCTTCACCCAATAGAACTGGATCCAGGTGGATCCATCCATAGGCATGTGATTGCTTATTGCTGCTGAGCTTTATAGCTTAGAAACCAGTCCCTGCTTGCACAGGCCCTATGTTTTTGCAGTCCCACATTAAGTGATGGGTAAATGCAGAGTCTTGCAAGATTGTCATTCTTGGGATCATTGGCTACCTGAGCCACTGCCTGAGCACAGGGCTTTGAGCCTATTTCATGTTAACGTACTGCCTGCTCACGTTCCTCCTAGACTCTGCTCAGCTCAGTACAAAGCTTTATTTGGGTTTCAGTTGTGTATGAGGTATAATAGTTTTACAACTGTATGCTGTTTTGAGGATTAATCTGTAAACTGCTAGTGAGTGTAACCACGTGAAAGTGGGAGGTCTAACTTTTTTAAATTTTGAAAACTTATTTTATTTCCTACAGTTTTGAAAGGGATGCAAAGTTTTATCTAATAGTAAAAAGGAATAAATAAAAAAATCTGTGATTAGTATTTATCAAAGCCAATGCCATATATTTTTTTTCTGCAACCCTGACAAAGTTTCAGAAACAAAGTAAGTCCAGTGCTAAGTGATTTTGCATTTTTTACCTACCCTGAATCTTGTGTACATGATAAGTTCACTTAAACCAATTACTGACATAAATGCTGCAAAGTGGAATTAATAAAACATGCTAACGTGTTATTTTGGTTAAAAAAAAAAATTATACATATTCCTTATTTAGATTTAAATACACAATGATTCAGAGAAGTACCATACATCACATGATCAATTTTCTGCCAAACTTTTTTAGAAAGGCAATTAGACTTGTCGATCAATATGAATATAAAAATATCAATACTGTATCAGCTGTTTCACAGATATACTAGTGTATAGAACAGTGGCTGAACAACACTTACTTCAGAGAACTGTGATAGTACTGAATTTTAAAAGGCTTAACAGATGACCTGGTAAGTTTTAGTTTCTATATCTAAAAGATAAGCTTTGAAGTATATTTTCCATGAACAAAAGGCAGAAAAACATGAGAAGATGTCATAAAATGTATCAATATTCTGCATGAAATTTGGGAAGTTTCCTCAAATTCATACATACTGCTATCAATATAACTCCTTAATTTGAAATGCAGTTTAAACTGCTTAGTCTGTCGGATCCCATTACTAAAGTACCCATACAGTGTCTTCCACAGTAAAGGATGTATTCCCCAAATCTCCTATGCTTTAGATCAAACATGAACTGAATATTTTTATTGCACATAAAAATGTTGTGTTGCAGTTTATTATTTGAAGTGACGGCTTCTGCAACTCTGCTAGAGCAGATAAATATAAAAGTCTAGAGGAAACATCTCTGCCGTCAACTTTAATAAAGAAGAAGATATTCATAACTATAACTGTATAAATGTATAAATGTATAACTAGTGCTGATAAACAAAAAGACTGAAGAGTTTGTCCTGTATAAGTCATAACCTTGATGCTAACAGGCAGTCACAACATTAATTCAATGACTAATGCAATGACATTTCTATTTTTTCCATATGTCCTCTTGCCACTGAATGCACAACATAGATGTGGAGCTGTTATGCATACTAAGCTTTTTCATTCTCAAAATGTCACATAGGAACTTTCTACTTTCCTGTCTGGTAAGTAGTCTACTTAATTGTGTGTCCTATAGTTCCGAGAAACAGAAAATGCAGATAAAATTTGTCTCTTTCAAATATGTATTCTGTTTATATGTTCGCATCCATGTTACAAAACAGTACAGGGTTTGTTTTTTGGTTTGTTTGTTTGTTTGTTTGTTTGTTTTTAATGGAATTTCTCATTTTTCTTATAGTGGTACTCTGATGTTTTAAGAGTAACCAGCATCCACCACCTTGGGAACACAGGGTCCACCCCCATGAAACTTTATAATCCTAAGGAAAATCTTTGTGAGCCCTATTTCCTCTTACAGAAAGCACAGTACTTGTATCAAGTCTGGCACTACTACACACTAAAACAACAAGTGCTCACCAAAATATGTATGTGAGCAGGAAATACATCATTCCCCTGAAGCAGTATTCAGTGGTAATTCTCACAAACTAAATATCATTTGAACTGCTGCTGGGCATACACATTTTATGACCATGGTTATAAGATGCTTTTTAAGTAAAATAAACAATAGCTGAACACGCGTTCCTTGAAGCTTAGAAAGGAACCCAAATAATAATTTGCATTTTCAAAATGATAATTTTCTGTAAGTTTTGGAGGAGGAGGTGGTACTTTGTCATCAATACTTAGTTTTGTGATGAAGATAGGTATATTTATAAAGGTATTAGAATATATTACTCAAGGCAGCAGAGCCTGGACTATGGAACAGTCCTTGCTGCTCCTATGTCATTGTTCATGTACAATCCCAACTGTATCTAGATATACGTGGGTTCTGCTCGGAGGAGAGTCCTGTGATCACTTTAATGAGCCAAATTACATATACAGAGTATATGTCTATTCTGCAATATATTGCAAAACTGGATCTCCTTTTGTCCACCTTGCAGAATTATTGTGCTCTTTGGATTTTTTTTTTTGTTTTGTTTTGTTTTGTTTTTGCTAGGGCAGGGCTTAAGCTAGCTCTCTGTATGACAAAGAGTCTGGACATTAGCTTGAAGATAGATCATTCCAGGGAATTTATTTTTCATTATTTTGAACAGAGAACATATTGAGAGGATAATTGCACATTATGGCATGCATTGTGCTTTTGATTGAGCTAAGTCTCAGTCATATGGTTGTGAGACTCTGCACCAGTTGGTCTGGGTGTCAGGAATCTCCATTGGGACTGATATATTTACTTGTATAGCCACTGTGACTTCATGGAGATTGAGTAAACAAACATGGGTTGTGACCCTCATGGCAACTGAAGACCATCCTCTAGAGCTCAGAAGATCTGCCATATCTGAGGAGGGCTCCCACCTTATGTAAATAAACTGTATCACTGGTGTACTGAGCTGTCACCTGGCCAATATTACCAGGTTAGTAAAATTTAGTATTCGCTTTGTGTACTTCCTGCACCTGTCCAAGTGCTCATGTGTACTTCTGCAGAACAGGACATCGAGGTGTGTTGGGAAGTGTTTAGGGTCTGCTATGAGAGGAGAGCTGGCACAACTTTGTGATATCTTAGTAACTTCATACCCAGAGCCTAGTTCTTAAACACAGGCTAATATTTTCAACTGGTTTTTTGGGGGTTTTTTATATACTATCCAGGACAGTAGTAATTTCTGTAGCCAGAAATAATGGACAGGTACGCTGGGATTACTGTAAACATTTACAGCAAAATTACTTGAATCCATATCTCTCTCTAGTTTCTAAACCCTTATAAATTTCTTTCAGGTTACATAAACAGTAAAAAAGTTTGTTCTCAGCCCAGTTTAATTAACTAATGGAGTCATAACCAAGAAGTATTGACTTCTTTACTGGTCCATATTAAACTGGAAACATAGAAATTTGAAGAGATTTCAGAGCCAAGAACTCACTGAAAATCCCAGTTTGAATCCTGTTCCCTGATTTTAATTCATTAAATTATTCATAGTGCTTTTCTTTAAGTAGATTTAAGTTTCACCTATGTTCACAACTACTCTTAGTTTTTTTCAAATGTAATTGATACAATGCTTACTCCTTCTTCTGTATCATCACTTAAATATTTAGGAAAATAAGCTCAAGTAACTCTTTTTTACTACCTCCTGAATGACTTAACATCAATTTTATAACACGACTACGATACTTTTCCAACAAATTTTTATCCACATAGATTTTAGAAATGTATATAGTAACAATAGTGCCTAAATACAGTAATGAAAAGGAGCACAATTATTATCTGGGCTTAGTTTTCACAAAAGTGCACAGACCTGTAAATGTCATAATTAGACTCCCAAGGGAGTATGAGCAACATAAAGAATTTAGTATGTTCTATAGCATGTGTAAAAACATTTCTCACTTTTTTTTTTTTCTTTTAGTCAGACTAACAGCAAGATTGTTTTAAAGCCTTAGGCAAAATAATTGACAATATGCCCCTAAGTGGGAGGTTATGCAATAGTCCTGGAACAGCCTTCAGTCTGTACTGAGCCATTCAAGTGCAAAAAAAAAAAAAGTCTCCAGGTCTAATAGAAAAGGAAGCACTTACCTTCTAGCTTTAAAAAATTACAGGAAGATGATAAAGAAGAAATGCAAAGAATATTCATGGTACCAAAGGCACTTAGTTCATTTGTTTAATTCCTCTCAGGCCTCAGTCATCATCAGTTACAACTTTTGTATATTTGACATTCAAGGATTGCAGCCTGAATTAGTTAAAGATGTGAATCTAAGCTTCATTGGCTAAACTATATTGAATCCATGTATTTGATTTAATCAAATTCATTGAAAAGAATTAACTTAATTCCCTAAATTAAAGCCACTTCACACACTATTTATTTTAAGTTTAGTACGTTACTGTATTTTCCTCAAAGGCAAAATACAGAGTCAGTGTTACTACATCAAAAAATGCGCTTATAACACCGAGTTAATCTTTCAAGTAAATAGTTTTAATTCAACCTGGAAAGGATCATCCTAGCAATGTCATTCCGTAGTTTCTCTGCTTCTGTTTTGGTTAACATTTCAACCTGTGCAGAATAAAGAGCATCTGTTTTTAAGACTTTCTAACATTTTTTTCTAGTATATCTTTAATTTTCATTTCATTTACAGTAAATATGTCAACTTACCATATGTCAACCAACCTACCATAAAACCTCATGTTTTTTTTGAACGCATCCTCCATGTTTCATTTTTAGCTGTCTCTTTCAAGACAGTCATTCTAAGCCATCATGAAAATAATTTTACTGAGGACCTGATGTGTGGGTTCCCATTTTTCACTCATTATCCTATCCTGGTCTTTTATAGATAAATGCTTAGAGTAGTGCAGGGACACCCTGAAGTTCTGCTCAGCTCAAAAAATGTTGAATGCCACACAGTGGTGCTCATCCTTCTCCACAGCTCAGACCTACTCTAACACTGCATCTATAATTCACAGCTGAGCTCAGAAGCAGTAAAATCAGACACAGTGGAACAACATGAGGTGAATTCCCTCAATTACTTCAGTGAACTTGAATTTTCACTAGTCACTGGCTGAATTAACAGATGCACTACAGTAAGAAGCAATTCCTTGCACACTGAGCATGGCTCCATGTGTCCATTTATGGCCCCCTGTCTAGACATTTCACAGAGAAAAGGAGAGTCACACAGTCACTCTTCCCATTATTAAAATGTCTTCAGACCATTTCAGATTATCCTTAAATTTCACTTACATCATTTACTATTGGTGTTGGATTTTTTTATTGTAATCAAATTCATTTTAAAGGTGTCTTGTTTTTTGGATTTTTGAATTATCTTTTAACGTATATACAACACATTTACAATAAATGAACATGAAAAGTCATTGTCAAAAAATGGTGAAACATCATTAAACATACATTCTCTGTTAGAGAAATTACTGTACTGCTAAATCACTCTCTGAAAGTGCTGCTTCTCTGACACTTTCTGGGAAGAATTGATAGGATGTTGGAAGCAACGCAGTTGTCCTGTAAATCAATGATGATATATTTCTTACAATATCTATGCAAGCCTTAGGGGACAAAAGATATTCAGTGTTTCCTCCATTAATGTTTCCAGCAGTGTTATTGTGCCTATAGAACTGGTTACAACACTGTATCAGTATTCACAGGAAAAGCATTATATTTTGAGATATTGGCAAGGGCATTTTGAATAAGGCCCTATATAAATATATATGTGTATATATATATAGTGTGTGTACATATATATATATATAAAACATATATATATAAAAGGACTAACTGTAGCTTGGAAATGAGATTGCTCATAAAAAAACCTAATGGAGCAAGAAAGCATCTAAATTGTCTAATAAAATAAATGCAGTGATTATACAATAAAGCCTTAAACTTGTTCAACTTGATCCTGCTCTCTCTAACCAGGATGTTAGGCTGTCTGCAAAAAGCTGTGTCTTACTTTGAATTTACTGCCAACACCAGAGAATTTAAAGGCAATGAGATCACATATCACTAAATTTAAAACTGCCTGGGTTTTCTGCTTCATTATTGTCACAATCCGCTAACACAAGCGGGAGTCGTGATGCTGCGTTACACTGATCTCAGAGTGNACACCTGCAGACACTTGGCAAGCATCCCCCCCTCAGTCTGGCCAGGACTCCTGTGCCTTTCCCCCTTTGGGGTTTTTAGGGTCTTTCAGTCTTTATCCTCATCGATGATCGTGAGACAGATGAGGGATCTTCGGACCGTCTCTTATAATTATAAACTAGAAATATACCACCAATTAGATTATTTTAGAAAGTATTTTAGGAAACAAAGACTTATGTCTATTTGTCCTAACTGATGTATGTTGCATTTTGTGTTCTGGACCTTTTTATTATTTTTTCCCCTGACATTGCATTTATTTTAGGAAACAGAAAATAGACAATAATATATATATTTTTTTTTTTAGGCATGTGTTATAGAATCATGATAAAGGACAACAGTGTATGAAAATCAGTATAATCTGTTAGACTACCCAATGGCATAAGGATGCTTTTTCTGGGCTTTCATGTAGCACAGCACTAAGTCTCTTAAGTTGTCTTCATTGCTTAAAATAGCTTGTCAGAAAACAGAAAACTCAGATAGCCATAGGTTACTGTAGACAAGACCTTTAGATGATTCTAGCTTTGAGCATATGAGGTGAATATGATCAGTTATTTTGTAGGCAGCTGTTTCTGTCCCTGTGCCTTCAAGCTGAACCCAGTTGGCTGAGATGTGAACAGAAACCCCAAGGGGTGGAATTTTTGAAATGGATCCAAAGCAGCTTGGCTCATGCTGTGCTTCATGTAAGTTTTATTTTTTATCATGATGACATAAGTTAAAAATAGCTGGGATGTTTGTACTGTTCATGAAATAGCAAATACTCTGGATTTCTCGCTGTCAAAATTAGACAAACCAAATTAGTCTGACAGCTGTGCTCCTACTGTCATTCTTGTGTGAACTGGTACTGCTGGGGAAGAAACTGATAGTGATACAGGAAAAAAAACCTTGCATCTTGCTAGACAATGCCACAAAAAAGGGATGTGTTGACAAATTGATACACAGTAGTCTTCAGAAAGTGGTCACCACATGGATTAGACTGAATTTTGAATTCATAAAATTGGACATAACTTTGGAAACAATTGTGAAAAATTTTTAGGGGGCTGTATTTGTGTCCTTTCTTTCTTTCTTTCTTTCTTTCTTTCTTTCTCCCTCTTTTTTTTTTCTTTTTTTCTTTTTTTTAATATATCAGAATTAATTTCAGCTTAGTATTCACTGCACTCCATAATAAATACATCTTAAAGGACACGCTACTCAGTAAAAAATTCAGAAAAAAAATGCAATTGGCAAGGAAAGACACTTGAATTAAAAGAAAAAATCTTTCAGCTGCCAAGAGTGAGAAAATTTTAATTAGTCATTTGATTTTTGTGTTCTGCTTTTTCTCATATCTTTTGATTCCCAACTAGTTTTGATTTGTGCATAAAACCCTAATCCATCAGAAATTAGACTATATAAAGGGTATTTTACATTTCTCTTACCTTTCAATATTCTGTAGTGCATTTTTTGTGGTTTCTTTAGCACTTGATTTTGGTTAACTTCCCAAGTACGTCCACACAGCAAAGAGAGATGATAACCACTACAGGTCTCTCAGTCAGCTGAGTGACGATCTGAGAGTGTGTATCCAGGTCTGGGGTTCACTGACAGAGGGGAATGTGCAGCAAATCAGCTGGAGAGCATTTGCCCCACCTGCAGGCTCCCCAGTTGCTGAAAAGACAGAATCGAAGCTTGAATCATCCCCAGCTCCATTTATACACTAAATTTCTGACTACCATTTAACTACTATGATATATTTTTTAGCTCCAGAATTTTTAATTTATAGAAACATCCTTAAGTTTATAACCAATTCTCTCTATCTCATTGGCTTGATTTCGGGCAGCTCACAAAACCTTATGGGGTCCCAGTTTATGCATCTTTTAAACAGAAATAGCTAGGCAGTAGTTATTTCAAGACTAAAACAGTGGCTTTAAAATGTTTCGACTTCTTATAATAACAAAATTGCTGGAAAGAATAAGAGCCATAATGTTATTTTGCCTCTGGTGGCCTCCTGCAATATTAGTAAAAACAAATATATGCTTTTGCATGTATTCAAGGATTCTAATTATTCAGTTTAGGAAGACTGAGAGAAATATCCCTGGATATTATTACTTGGTGTGGTTGAAAAATGCTAAAAACTTGCTTCACTCTTTCATTTGGTGAGGGAAAACCAAGAAATTAATCTGAGATGCAAAGCAACCACACACATATGATCAGATAATGAAAGCCTGCCACAAGTTTTGTAGAATCTAACTTCTTCGAGTTTAGCTGGAATTATTCCATTTCCTTGACTTTGTTCTTCAGCTGGAAGAAAAGTAAGGGAGTTCTAAGCTTCACTCTGAAAATGCTAACAGCAATTTAAGAGACTGTTAGGTTTTTGCTATAGGTCTATTTCTTTGTTCCTCTCTTCTCAAAATAAACATAATTACGTGGCTCAGTCCTATACATTTTACTCTGTAGACCCCTTAAAAAAATCCACAAAAAACCAAGCTTGTTGACAATGTATTCTATTTGTGAATTATTCTTACTCATTAATAACTCTGATGGATTTATAGGAAGCTAACCATAAAAGGTAATAGCTAACGTAAGATTTGAAAGATTTTGGATGCCAAAGTAATACTAGTTCATGGGACACATAAAAATAAAACGGGGTAGATAATTAATTGGGAAGTTTAAATCTTAGCAAAGTTTATTGATTTCTCAGTTATCTATATTCATTTCTTTGTTACTTTTTCCCCTCTTTCTGAAGAAATACCAGGACAAACAAGAAAGGGGAAAGAGTGATGTGTTATCTGGAATTCTGCATCTACCTGAAGCCTGTTCTTCCTTCCATATGAGATGTGGTGTTTGACAGGGCAAACTCTGGTCTTCTACGGATTGTGTAAAGAGCATCTCTACAGGCGTCTGGCCCTTTCAGAAGAATGGACTGAAATCCTACAATCCTACAATGGACTGAATACCCTCATTCAGCTGCTTGTTAGAATGTGCCAGAAGAGTGACTGAATCAGAAACAGATCTGATTCCTCAAAATTCTTCTTCTTAAAATTGGTTGATCCAATTTTAAACATTTTTTTTGATCCAATTTTAACAGAAACATATCACAGAAACTATAAGTACACTCCAAGAGTATAGATAGTTTGGAGGGTTGTTTTTTGTTTGGTTTTGGTTTTGGTTTTGTTTGTTTTGTGCTTTGGGTTTTTTTAATAATTTAAAATGAAATTAAATCTTTCAGAAATCCATGAAGGCTCCATATAAGTGACCACTGTGGTGCAGCAACCAACAGGATGTTGGGCTGCATTAATGAGGGCATCACCACCAGATATAAAGAAGTAACTATCCCACCCTACTCAATGCTTTCTAGGCCAGACCTGGCATACAGTGCTCAGTTTTGGTCCCCACTTTTTAGAAAAAAAAAATGTGGACAGGCTGTAGAGGATCCAGAGAATGACCACAAATATTATCGAAGGACTGTGAAGCCTGACAATGAGAGGAAAGAGGCAGAGAGAACTGGGTTTGTTCAGCATTGAGAATAAAAGGCTTAGGGAAGAACTTATGACCATGTTCCTGTATGTAAACAGCAGCTAAAAAGATGGAATCTCCTTTTTTACAAGGAGTCGCATGGAAAACATGACAGGTAATGGGTACAGGTTACTTCTGGGAAAATTCTGGTCAAACAAAATAGGAAATTTTTTTCACAATGAGAACAAACAGATATTGATCTCCCCAGGGAAGTGATGGATTTCCCAGTGTTGGACACTAAAGACTTAGCTAAATAGGGTGCTGGGCCATCTTCTCTAGACTGTGATTTTGCTAAGAAGGATTAGACCAAATGACACTTGAGGTGCCCTCCCAACGTAGTATTCCATGGCTCCATGAACGCAAGCCACCAGATTCAGTTCTGCCAGGACTCTGATCTTGTGCTCTGTTTCTCTGAACTGCTCGCATTCCCAGTGCAGGCTACAGCCATCTATCTGCACTCATAGCCCCTCACACATGCTGAAATGGCTGACAGACCTAGTTTGCAAGCCTGCATTTGTCAGGATTGCACTCCCTGGTCTCCGCATTGAGAATCTGCCTTGTTCAGGGCATCACTGAAGTTCAGCATCTGCTCTCTCAGCAGCAATGACAAGGTTATTTTGTGGTCAGACTTCTCTCATTCAATTTATTCAAATCAATAGTATTTTAGAAAGGGCATAAAAGGAGAATAATTCCTGGATGTCTCTGTATCCCAGGCCCTGGTTCTTATGGGATGTTCGATCTTTCTTTTCCTTGCTGGAATGATAGTGCTGTGGGATGCAAGCACTCCAGCAGATTTCTGATGGAGAGAAGTACAGACAGGACCAGCCCTGTGTGACACACAGCTGGTTCTGCTCTTCACAAGCAAAGAATAACTGGCTGGGTGGATGGTAATCAATTGCAGTCTTGGCTGTAGTGACCTGGAAGCAGTGGAACTCAGAATACTAAGGGGAGTGGCAAAAGAGAAAAGCAAGAATACTGACTTTGGACATCAGACAAATATCCTTAAGTGTATTCAGGAAACATCTTGGTGGGATCCTGTGCAAGGACACTGTCTCAATACAAAAAAATAAGGACACTGTCTCACTGCAAAAAATGGAAAGTGGAAGTAGTACAGGCTACAGAGAAATAATTTAGAAGCATTACCTAGGTGTTTAGGAATAGTATTAGGAAAACTAAAACTCACAGAGATGTGATGCCTGCAAAGGACATAAAAAGCAACAAGAAAATATTCTGTGGTTACATTAGCAGCAAAACACTGAAAAGAAAAATGTGGAATGGAGAAGATAATTTAGAGGTGAGAGATACGAACTAGACTGAGTTACTCTTTTTGTTTCTTACAGTTGCCTCACTAGTCATCAACGGGGTCTCCCAGGTCTCTGTAATTAGCGAAGTTTGAAGAAGGGGAAGAAAAATTAGCACTGGATAAGAATCAAAACTGGTGTTGCCTGAAAAAACCTCTATCTATACCATCCTTAGGTCAGGCTGTACCTCAGGATGCTAAGAAAACTGACCAATATCCTTGCACAACTGCTTTGTGTTGCCTTCGCCAGGTAACAGAGAGTGGGGAGATTCCTGATGAATGAAGAAAAGCACTCATCTTCAAAAAGGATCAAAAGACAAAATCTGGTGAACTACAGGCCATTGAATTTCATATTGTCTCTGGGAAAATCATAAAGTCCTTATGGATCGCATCTCTAGGCATATGAAGAAGAAGGTGGCTGTGTTGTTAAGAGTAAATTGTGCCTGACCAACCTTGTTGCCTCTGTGATAAAATGACTGGGTTGACACAGGAAGGAAGAATGAGAGATGTCATTTACATAAACTTCAGCAAGACTTTCACCATTGCCTTCTCCCATGTTCTTGCACATGATTTAGGACACTAAAGGCTTGGTGAGTGAACAACCGATGGGTAAAAATCTAGTAGAACAATCAGGCTAAAAAGGCAGAGGTTAATGGGTTGTGGTCATATTGGAGACTGACAACAAATAGAGTCCCAGAGAGGTCTAACCCGGGAACCGTTCTGCTTAATATCTTTAAAAATGGTCTGGAAAAGGCAATGGAGTGTGCCCTCATCAACTTTGGAGATGCTATCAAATTGAGGAGACTAGTCCATGGGTTCGACAGCAGAGCTGTAGGAATCGGTTGACAGGAACTTTATGAAATTGAACAGGGTCAAATGTATAGACCTGCACATGGAATGGAAGCAGCCCCACAGTGACAGCCTGAGGACAGATTAGCTGGAGAGCAGCTCTGTAAAATAAGGCCATGGGCTCTTGTCAGACAGCTGGTCAAAAATGAGCCAACAGTATGGCCTGGCAGAAAATAAATCCAACAACCTTCTGGGCTATGTTAACACAAACAGAGCTAGTAGTTCAAGGGGAGAGGTTTTCCTCCTCCATTCACCATTTATTAAACTGCATCTGGAATACAGTGTCCAGTTTTGGCCCCACAATACAAGATAGATATTTTAAAAGGGTAGCAAGTTCATCAAAGGGCCACCAAGGTAGGTGGAAGTTGGGAGCCTGTCTGTTTAGCCTGGAAAAGAAAGGTCTTCTCCAGACTAAACTGGAGAAACAGAAAAGAACTGGATAAACTGAACAGATGCCCCTTCCAGGTCCTATGAGGTCCTATGTTATAGAAAAGACAAAGCTCGGGTCTGCACAGTGGTGCATGGAAGGTCGATAAGAGGAAAGGGTTGTAAGTTAAAATAAGGTTGATATTGAGTATAAGACAAGCCTTTTCTGCAGAAGCGAAGGGTGGAACCTTGGTTTCAAGCAGGTTAACCAGAGGACTTGTGCAGTCTCAGTCCATCCCTGGAGGTTTTCAAGACCTAGTGGTATAAAATCCTGAGCAACCTGGTCTGAGTACAGAGGTAACCTTGTTTTGAGCAGGAAGCTGCATTAGGAATATCCACAGTCACCTTCTGCTTGAAATTATCACAAGGTCATATTCTATGATTCCATAAACCTAACACAAAAAAACTGCTTGTATGTCTGGGTCTGCATGAGCCTCCTACATAGTCACTCTTCCTCCCCTTGAATATCCTAGTGTATTTGAATTTCCTGTACTCTCTTTTTCAGGGCCTTTTGTCCTGTGTTAAACTAGACTGTGTTCTTCTTCCACGTCTAGCTTTTCTTTTCATATAGAATTATCCTCTTTGATTTTTTTTCTCCTGCTGGCATATCAAGCCTGATGCATATAAGCCCCAAGAAGAAAACATTGTTTCAGCAGTGGGGATTAACTACCATCCTTAGCGCCTTCAGCTCTCACAGGAGGTCTACTTTATCTTACCATCTTAATTGGGGCTGCTAGCAATATGAAGTCCATAAAGATATATAAAATATTTTAAACTTTAAAGTATTACACTGGCCAAATATAACATAATGCTATAGCTTCTCTTTCTAATCACTGACATTATCATTATGCACACCAACACCTGCGAAGATAACCGGATAAAATGGGTGACCTGATTAAGCACTTCCTGATTGAACACTGTGCTCCATATAAGTAAGCCTTCCATTGTGCTTTTGCGTGCTGGGGAAATGATCTAAAAAATGCATACAAAGAGAAAAGAACTGACAAAATCTTAATGTAGAGCTGTGGAATATGACCTACCTAAAAGAGGAGCAGAAATACAAGTCCCCATGTAAGTAAGAAGTTTGCTTCATTTGCATATTTCAAAATCTTTTTCATTAATGGCTTCTTAAAGATCTTAATTATACAGCAGTTACTACTAAATACAAAATTTACTTAGGAAAGCGGAAGCACCTACTAATACCTTTGAGAACAGGTTGAGAGATTATATCAGTTGAATTTGTGAGTGAATCAAGGAATTGGAACTCTGAAAGGGCTGGGTGGAATAACCTCTAAGGAACATCTGAGCACCCTGGGTTTGTCTAGTTTGGAGAAAGGGATGTTGAGGGGTGACCTCATTGCTCTCTACAGTTTCCTGAAGAGGGGAGGTGGAGAGGGAGATGCTATGCTCTTCTCTCTGGGATCCAGTGACAGGAATGAATTTTAGACTGAACAATAGGAAGCACTACTTTACTGAGAGGGTGGTCAAACACAGGATACCTAGAAAGGTGGTTTATACCTCGAACCTGCCAGCATCTAAGAGGCATTTGGACAATGCCCTTAACACCATACATCAACTTCTAGTCAGCCCTGACTTGGTCAGGCAGTTGAACAAGATGATAGCTGTGGATCCCTTCCAGCTGAAATATTGTAGTGTAATGTAGTCTAATTTTGGTTTTGTCTGTCTTCACATCAACTGGATTAAGCTTTCTGACCAGATTGCATTTTTTATGATGCACTATGGTTCTGTGATGCCAGTGAATCATTGAACAGGCAGCTTGTTTGGGAACTGAGACCACAGGAGAAAATGGAGATACAAACCTAATCAGACATGCCTCCCATAAATCATTACAATGGAAAGAGTTTATTTTTTTCAGCTAAGACTGGAGATATTTAGGCCATTCACTGCAATGAAAATTGGTGCCCCTCAAACTTCACCTCCTGCCCCTGCAATGTGACTTTTGTTTTTATTTGCTTTAATAAATTGATTAGTGACCTCTGAGCTGTGCATGCGACAAACATAATAAATAAAATTATGTTTTAAGCAATATACAGGTAAAGACAGTTTTGGTTCACCTACCTTCCTTTTCCAAGAAAATTGTTTTCTAGCCTTTTCTGATTCATTTTTACTGTGGTTTGTTTACTTTTAAAGAGGCAGTGTGAGTACATTAACAGTGCTCTCTCACCATTTAAAAATGTGACAGTAACTTGCACTATTTTTGGTGTTCTACTCAACTGTGCGCAGTGATAGATACTTCACAGTACTTCACACACATTTTTAGGTAATTATGTCTTTTGAAGCAATAGCAACCCTACCAAATATGCTGAGGTTTGGCCTGCATGTGGGTTATGTTTGCTCTGTGTCATGAAAATGCAGGAACAGGTTGTTCCATTCCTTTGGCATGAGTGAGCAATGACACAATATTCACATCTTGAAACTCAAGCCCACACAGATCACTAATCTTAATTCTTAGGCACTTATGACTTTACTGCATGATAAAGGAAGAACAAGTGGGGAAAATTCTCTGCTGATAAACAATTAACTGCTAACATCTAAACCTATTTAAGGTTTACTGATGAAAGCAACAATAATAGGCCAGTAACAGTTTCCTGTATTTCAATCCATAAAGGGTGAAATCTGTTGTTTTATGAACATTAGCATTTAACATTATGAATAGTTCACAGCATGCCCATCTGGGCCTAACATTCTCTATATTTAAATATCATTCAGCAGTTATAAAACTGTCTGAAAATGTTCTTCTCCTGCTGATTCTTTAAATGCATTTATTTCTTGATTCCTTTATTTATTTTTTTTAATATCAGTACTATAGCTCTATATTATGTCTTATTAGACCTGAAAACATTTGAAAAGTAGCTTCTTTCTGAGTACTGTTTGTCAACTTTTTTGAGACTTCGTAAAACTAACTAGTTGTTTTTAAGTCTGAAATTTTTTAAATGGTATGCATCTAGAGCCCAGATTTTTTTCGAGCTCAGGGTTTGTGATAGCCATCTCTTAAATAGACTGAAAGGAACTTGACAGACTCTTAAAATCAGAAAAAGAATTTGTGATTACCTACCCTGACTTTCTACACAAATGTCATTTAGTGATTTCACTTTGAGTGAGAATAAATCTCATAAGGAAAAAATTAATCTTGATGTTCATATTTTAAGAAATATACTGCCAAGTGATCTTTTGCAAACTTTTCCAGTAGTTAATTTCTCAACTTTAAAATTGCAAAACTTTTGTGGTTTCAGTTTCCAGGCACTGGATTCTGTTATAATTTGTTTTACGAGACTGAAAAACCTTGTTTTATCTCATAGCTGTTTCCTGTGGCTATACCAGGAGAGAAATTCAGAGAAGCTAACAGTCCACATGCAAATCAAGATACAAATCCTCCCTAGATTTCTTCTTTTTGAACAGTCTTTCTCTGTGTCCCATCTCAACTCCTTGTGCATCCCCAGGGTATGTGCTGGCAGGGTAGTGAGAGAAAGAGAAAAAACTTTAGCACTGTTCAAGCACTGCTCAGCAACAGCTTAAACATCCCATTGTATCAGCACTGCCTTGGTCACAGATCCAAAACATAACCTAGCAGTATGAGCTCCTATAGAGAAAATTAACCCTCCCAGTCAAAACCAGTATATCTAGGAATTGCCAGTGTTACTCAGATCATATTCTAATGTGTGTATATATACATATATATATACACATATATACCTTTTAGAAAGAGTATATGCCTTCCATAAACCATGATGAATGACTAGGAATAAAAGGGTAGGAAGTGTGGCAACTGGGCAGAGCATCAAATAAGGTACAGCTAGCAAAGTGTGTAAAGGTTTATAGGAAGAAAGATTTCTATATTTAACCTATAAGTGACAGTGAAACCAAAGAGAGGATGTTCCAATATATATCAAGTAAGAAGGGTCAATAAGAAATTATGTGAAGATGACTGGGGAGCTCCATTTTTATTAAAAAGATCAGCTGTCATCAGATGGATGACGTGATTACCCTCAGTGGTGTAAAAGAATCGGGAGGTAATAGGCAAATATTAGGTTAGATATTACTTAGATAGGTTAAATGATATCAACTCGTTTGGGTGTGACAGTACCTAGGCCAAGGAAAAGGATCTTGTGTTTATATTGCTTGAATGCATGTGGCAATCACTGTGAGTACCAACTAATTTGGGGCTCATAGCTGTATACAGTAGCAGATTTAAGAATGTGCTGATTAGCACTGCCTATGAATTAGGAGCAATTGCAAGTAAGTGCTGCCACATTTCTTTGGCCTTTAAAAGAAACACACTTAAATGAGTAGCTACCTTGGTCAGAGTAGTAGGAACCTCTGGACAGGTGTTTAGATCTCAATTAATTTATTTTCAGTTAAATAGTTCCTGGTAAGCCTAGTTGAAGATGAAGGTATTTTGTATTCTGTGTCTAAAACTTTAGAATTGCAAGTTTTCAAATTCCAGAATGGGTTTGGAAAAATAGATCAGGAGCAGTTTCTGTGCTGGGGTTGGTATTGTCCATTCAAACCCATATAAGTGGCATTATTGTGTGTAAGTATCATCTATATAAAGCAGTGTTCCGATTTATAGCTGAAAAGGGAGGAACAGGAGAGGATTTTATTTTTAGAGACTATATTATTGATCCAATTGATTTTAGAACAGCTTTCATAGCTTGGCAGAAGTCAGACAGTACTTAACAGAATATTGTCACTAGCATTCATAGAATGATACAATGCTTTTTTTGATAAATTCCTGTTTAAAACTTTTAGACAAAGGTCCCTGAACTAAGGTACCGTGGTTTCTTTCAGATACTGTTCCTGCAACATTTCCCTCCATCCATAGCATTTTCTTCTTCCCTTTATTTCCTCCATGAGTACTTCACTGCAATACCACTCTGTCCTTTTCTTTGCCCTTTTCTTCACCCAGTGCTTCCAGCGTTCCAGAATACATCCTTCTCGTGTGCCCACATACTTTGCCAGGTTTATGGTGATATCAGTTTCTAAAGGTTAGCTACCTTTCAGCACATGTAATTTTATGCTCAAATTCTTGTAAATTGCACTGAAGAAGCATACCTTACATATAAATAAAGCCATTAATTTATTGTTTGTATTATGGAAATCTTATGAATTTAGCCATTATTAGTCTGGATCTAATTGTTGAAGAAACAATAAAAATTAAGTTAAAATTGATTCACACAGTTTTTACTCCTCTTCCTGGTGTTATGCTCACCCTTCCTCTGCTCCTCCGAGTCCTAATATTGGTGGGTTAAATCTACTAGGGTTGAGGGTTGGGAGGTGTTATGGAAGGCCAGTAGCATTTGTGCTTCTTTGCCAAGAGTAATGAAATGTTAATTGTTTCTTCCTCCTTCAGTGGTCACTATGAGTCAATCTGATGTTTGCTTAAATGTTTTTATGTCTTTCTCTTTATTCATTGGTTTGCAGATCATATGACCCGCAAACTTACTACATACGTTGCCTTTTCTGTATGTTTGATATAACTTCTTTGTTCTCCTTGTTATTCCTGAAATCAGTTTTGTCCAGCTCCGTGTTTCCATCTCCATAACTCAGTCTTGGTCAGCTGCTTTTAGCTGTGGGGTCCCTAGTGCCAAGGCTGTTCTCCACCTCTCACCATCCCAGTCCCACATTGCTTCATGCCACATCCTATATCTTCAGTTCTCAGATTTCTGATCTCATACAAAGTTTCTATATTACACAGAATAATTTTTTATTGCTGTAATTGATATAAAACTATGATTGAACCACAAAAATATAAACAAAAGTG
Source organism: Melanocharis versteri (assembly GCA_013397845.1). Classification (NCBI taxonomy): domain Eukaryota; kingdom Metazoa; phylum Chordata; class Aves; order Passeriformes; family Melanocharitidae; genus Melanocharis; species Melanocharis versteri. Next base: position 1,772,324 of record VZTG01005248.1, on the reverse strand, counting down.
TTAGAGAAAAATGTCATACTATATCCAACAACATGAGAGAGGAAAGGCTGCAGCAGCTCCATGCCCCCAGGTCTAAAAAATAATGAGCCTGAAAATGTATTCCCACTAGGCATATGCACACTGAGCACAGGTACACACCATGCATGTATTTATCTGGCCACACAAATAACAGAGAAACACTCAGAGCACTGGCACAAACACAGCAGCAGTGGTTTCAACCTGCTCCTGTCTCTGGATGAGCAGGATGGAGATACGACAGTGGCAGTATATATCACATCTCTCTGTATATGTACTGTCGCGGCCACTTGTCTCTTTNCTTGCCTCTTTCAGCCCGGTGGGCAAGCTGCAATGTGTATGGAGTGTCCTAGTCACTGGCTAGGTGGGTCCGAAAGGCAGTCAAGTGGTGGCTCACTAAGGAGCGTTCAGCTCTCAACTCTTTGAGAGCTGTGAGGCAGGCAGTTGTTGGTTGGTCACAGAGGCACAGGCAAAGAATGAAGGAAAGACTCTTAGTGGCGTTTTCCCAATCCTTTATTCCCCGCCAGGCGGAACAGAAGAACGTGGGGACTGGAAGAGGTGCCAACAAAAAGCAGAGAGAAAGGGTGACAAGGGGTTTTATACAGGAAGAAAAGAGAGCGGGGAATAAGGATGAACCAATCAAAGAACTGACATGAACTGACATACAACCAATAGGAATACAGTGTAGGCAGGACTTAACACAACAACCAATGGGTAACTGAATCTAACAGAGCTTTCTAGACTTTTATGCATAAACATAATGTGGGCAGAACCAAGGGAGGAGCAATGCCTAGATTGGCATTCCTAGGATGTGGCTTGGCCCTCACCCTCGCCTTCAGAGTCACTGTTATGGGAAGGGTAATCCTTCCAACTAATTTCATTGATCTTAAAGCTGACGGCAGGCTGGGCCACCGCCACAATGTACGGTGTGAGTCCGTCAAGCAGCTGGCCTGTTACACCCAGCCTGAGCAGTTGCTGTCCCTGGATGCCAGTCTTACCAATGGCTAACACCTGGACATGTGAACCCCCACGGTCACACTACCATAGTCACAGTGGCACATCTGGAAGCTGCCATATTTTCAAGAGTGCTTAAACTGGGTTGGTTAAAGGTGGCTGAAGCATGTGTGAAAAATCTGAGTTAAAATGATACACCTCAATTGCTGGTTGGATGCCAATTTATAGGGAAAAAAAAAAATTTAGACCCTGTTAGACTGATTCTATGAAATCTTGGGACATCACTTGAAAATATAGGCACTGGATAATTTGCCTATATAGTATAATGCATAGCTTAATGCTATTCAGTCATAACCACTCCTCAGTCACAGGCAGGGGCAGTTTTTTTACTCATACTTGGCTCTCCATCTCCAGGCAGGGCGAAGTATCTGGCCACAGCATGAATTTGGTTACTGATATCAAAAGAAGCAAAATTTCTACAGGGTGTAGGGAACAAAAATGGCTCAGTCTGGCCTTCCGATTAGTGAGAGAAATGAGAGACAAGAAATTGTTTATAAGGAAGGAAAATCTGCTCTAATTTTCTTTTCTGTATGTGGAAAAAGATACTTCATTCTAAAAATGGTGGGGATAGAGAGAAGTTGGAGGGAGAAGTTTTTCTTTTTTCTTTATTACTTCTGGGAAAGTTCAATTATTCATTGCCCTTTGGAATACAAAATTGTAACTAAGCAAAAGGGATTTGAGCAGGAAAATCTAAGAATCATTTACACTTCTTTTTTTGAACTGAAAAGCCCCAGTGTTCATTTACGATGATATTATGTGTTGCAGTGAGGTTCTTAAACATCATTAATCACTACAGATGGCTACAAACCCATTAAATCTTTTAAGCACCTGTTTGCTTATCAAATGCTCACATGGTAATCTACCCTCTGGTTCACATAAGTACATTAGTTTTAGAACATATAATTACCTTACAATAACTGTACTTGTGCTAATTACCAGTCCCCTAAAAGAAAAAAGTGGAACCTATTAAGTAGTGGGCGTGGCTGGAACTTAAAAACAGAGCTTCTAGACTGAGCAGCAGGGCTGGATGACTACTTGTAAAACGTTTGTCTTATTTCTGGTAAGCCTAGTTCATTTCCACAATGAGCACCTAAGTGAAATAGCTTGATTTTTTTTGCCATCAGTCACAAGAGAACACCAAGACACATAATTTATCACAATTTGTCTCTTTTGAAGAGAGCTTCAGGATAGAAATAGCATAAAGACTAAATTATTTCTCACTCAAATGTGTTGCACCATCTTTGAGAATGTGGTGTTAGACAGAAATTGCAATCTCTTGTCATACTTCAAGTCTTATCAGTATGAAGCTCTGTGCTATGGCACTCATGAGCGTGCTGACTTTCCCAGCAGTATTTAGAGGCAACAGCATTTATTCCCAAAGTAATAGCCTCCCTGTTTGAGACGGTAGGGTTTATTCCATCCAGCAGAATGATTAAATTAATTAAACAAATGGACAAACAAACAATGACCTGGTAAGTGTGGTGAGAGGGTTATTTCACTAAGAGATTTCTGTACCATATATGCTAGCTTCCTAATAGAGGCACAGAAATACTCTTAAACCATGTAAATCTATATATTTTTTGCTAGAGCTATACATATTTCTATAATCTCTGGGTGTAGCCCACAATTTTCTGATAAACTTGCCTAAATCCAGATCCAGTCTGAAGGACTGTATTCTGGTGACATACTACAGAAAGAATGCTATGTGAGTAATCAGATGTCATCTTGACAATATTGAATACTGATCAGCTTTTTTTCATAAATGATTTCCCAAATGTCTTCATACAGTCACTGTACATATTTGCATATAATCACATCAGAGAGAATGCACTAAAACTATCACTAGAACATTATAGTACCATGCTGTAAACTAGAAAAGCAGCAACTTCAAGACATATCTACCACAGCCATACCATAACAGCAACCCAAGCCAAATTCCACTTATAAGCTTTGAATTGATTTTGATTAACTAAAAGAAAGAGAAAAATTTTGCAATAAGTTTCTGCTTTGTTTCCTGGAATAGCTTTTTATGCCACCAGATTCAGAAATTGGAAGACTGAGATACAGTCACAATGCTGTACCATCATTTTGCTGAAGTTAATCAACAGAAATTTTAACTGCACAAAACTTCAAAAACCAGGATTGTTTCAAAGGCGGTACTTATCTACCCACCCTTGTCCTTATTTATCTGGATACCAACTACTCCCCTTTCATTTGGATACAATCTCGACTGATTGTCAAGATGCCAGTTTGTTCTAAAGGACCTGATAAAAAGGACCTCCATCATTAAAAACGTGAATTGTAAAAATCTCAAATGTCTACTACAGGTTTATTGGCTGAAATGTGATACTTCTCAATCTGGTATAGCCTGCAAGATGGTTCTATCAACCTACCAAAGGTTGATAGAAATTTTCCAGAGTTCTGGGAAAGTAGCTGACTGAAATATGTTCTGCGCAAGAGAATGCTTAAAGGGATAAATTGACGTAAAAAATAGCTGGTCAATTAAAATTACTTTCAAACACATCTCAAAAACCGCTAAATTGTGCACAAATACAAAAAATATTGACACCCTAATTATAAGACGTTCCTATTTTAATCCTGCAAATATTAGGTCCTAGAGAATCTTTGTTAAGAAGATTTTAAGCTCAGAGAATAGAAAAATTATTTATAAAGTCAAAGGGAGGTTGGGTGGAAGCTTGATCCTTTGTATGCTCTCCAGTCTACTCTAGGCATTCAACATTAAAAGGTACATTACTTTATATCCTTCACTGTCTTACTCTCAGACAGAATAAAATTAAGAGGGTTGATTAGAAACTTATGCATTGACCCGAGTAAATCAAAGGCTCTGCCTTAGAGGTAAAGCTCATTCCCAAAAATCCATGTCAAAAATTGTTGTTTAATTATACATATACCATAGTCTGACTTTGAAAAGTACTTGCAAGTGAAAGGAAAGCTCTCTTTTCAACCCTTTAAATTGGTATCAGTTCAACTAATGGGTCAGTTAATTAACTAATGGGTGTGAAACACAGGCCTTCTCCAGAGGTAAAACAGTTTAAATATACCACTTAATTGCCTAGTATGGATTGATGCAGTTTATTGGTGGGACTCACCCAAAGTTTCCACAAAATTTCTTGGAGTGCATTTCCTCTGGAGGAATATGAGCAGGTAGAAAAAAGGAACAAATTGGACATATATCTTCTAAAACGTTAATGTGGTTCTTCTGAATAAAATGTTCTGTAAGAATAATAATTACTATCAGGTGTGATGACAATTAACCTAAGTTTTTAAAAAGAAGGGGTTTTTTAAGACGAAAAGGCTGGGCTTTCAAAACCTTGTAACCTGGTTGGAGATTTTTATACAGTAAAAAGTATATTATCTAGCACAAATGAGATATCAGAATTATCAGCCATATTATATGAAATTGATAATAATTGTTCACCTCAATCTGCTTCGAACTGCAGTATTTTTGCATTAGTATGTGAGATTCTGAGTTCTGCCTCCTATCCTGACTCCAAAATGCATTATTACATTTTTAAAAAAGGGTTTTTTTCTGAACTGACAATAGTCTACCAAGATTCAGTGAATACTCCCAAATTTATCATTGAGAGGAATACACCTGGTGCAGGTAGCTTGATTTGCAATCTGCAGTACAAGAAGCAGATTGAGATGCGAGTTGAGCTCTGGGTGGGAACCCAAGACAAGAGGCTGTGAACTGACTCTGTTTCTTCCACCCTAATATTCTTTTCCAGCTACATCTTTCTTTAGCTCATTTATATTACTTTCCTCCTGTTTTCAAGTGATATTGCAATTATATTATGTAAGTTTCACTTTCCACCAACTTGAAAATTTGACACACACACCTTTTTACATTCTCCAGGCTGATTTTGCAGCCACCTGGGCTGTCCACTCTAAAATTTTCATTGACTTCCTAAATTCCAGAGGATATGATAAAATCTGCATGAAGATCATATTACTATAATAAAAAACTCAGCAACCACATAGCCATTGTCTTGCAATGTACATCTTTTTAGATAATAGACTTTTCAGTTTGAACTGGCTGCATTCTTCAGAATGCGAGCTTTTGTTAAAAACAAATCCATATTTCAAGCTCTCAGGTCTTCTGTGTTTTGGTAGTGTAGAATTAGGTGTTTTTATTTTAGAGGAGTGCATACGCTAAGGCCTGTTATGAATACACTGTTCCCTCTTGTTTTGTCTTGGATGAAAAAAGTCCATATTAATACCTGTGATAGTAGGTTTCAACCAAATATCTCCTTAGCCTTTCTTATTTAAAAATTTTTTGACTGGTGAGATACTCATGCTGGATTCAATAAATATGTATTGTTAAAACCTTTGTGGAGAGATTACCAAACATAATTCAGCATTTAAGAAGTTGTTTTAAAAACGTTTCTCATCTGGTTTCAAGGTAAGCTTAAAAATTTAAATCAGTCTGTAGGGCCTTTGTGGAATTTATAACAAGGCAGTCTAAAATAATGTCATCAAGACAAGTTAAATTTAACTGGCTTTAAAAAAATTCAGGTATTTGCTATCAGAAAGAGTTTCCTTCAAGATTGTTAAAGACTTAAATTTTACATGGCCTTTAGAGATTACTCTACAAAATTATCCAGCTTGCTCCAGCAAGAGTTTTCCTATGAACTGATTATCTCTTTGACCATGAGAAAGGGCTTTTTGAATTCAGGCTTATATACCTTATTTGGTGGAATTTAGAGTTCAAACCTCATCACGCATTTTAATTATGGATGACAGCACTAACAGGACTGCATAGCAGACTTTAAGAAAAATTTAAATATATAGCATATCACTGCAAGTGGTTCGAACATTTTCACCTTTATTACATTTTTGTAAAATACACTGATGAACACCCTAGTGTTCCATAAAGATAAAACTGTTTCCATGTAAATTTCATCTAAAAAGATTTTTGTTCAAAAAGAACACCTTGTTGAGGAGAGTAGGACATAGCTTAGTGTCTGAATTACTGTCTTGAATGTTTGGAGTGTAGATTTACACCTCTGCATTAGGATGGAAAAGCTCTGCTGGGCCATAAATACAGCAATGACCTATAGTTGGGATCAATGCACTTCCACCTGAGAAATCAGGTTGCAAAACCTGATGAATGTAAACAGTAGTAAAAGGATATATATAAAAAATATGTCTCTAATTTAGATAGATTTTCTTTCTAAAATGCTGTATATTGTAATCATTGTTGATTTGAGTTTGGGTATTTTTTTCGATCAAGCATTGTCAAACAAAGACATCAGGTGTAAACGATTGATGAGATCTCAGATCCTCAAATATTGTAATGTTTCTACAACAAGAGTTATTGCAAGTAATGAGTGTAAAAACACACATAAAATTCAGCTTGCTGTGTCATCCTTTTCCAGATCAGCTTCACCAAATCTAATAAACCAAAATTACAACTATTCCACAGCTAATTGACTAAAATGTTCATGTAATGAAAAAGTGTCCAGTCTTGTTCTGACTAAAGTCATTGAAAGGTTTTAAGTCAAGACTACAAAATAAAAGGAGAACATTTTTCTCAAAGTACAGACTTATCAATAAGTTCAAATGAAAATGGTGTCTCTGAAGTATGCAACTCATACAACCTCAAAATGCATTTTAAAAAAATAAATCTTTTTAAAACATTTTTCCAGGCTATTTGATATGAAAAGACAGAAGATACAGACCTTTCTGCAGAGAATCTTTGATTAGGTAGAGCAAATTGATAAAGTGTCATAACAATGAAAGAAAAGGCTCAGGGGTCCTGATTCATTCCACCTATCTCCAGGCATCGCACTTAGAAGAACAGGTAATGGATGTTCCCTGTGTACTCAGCAAGGAGAGAGAGGAATATCCAGGGGGAGATTCAGATCATAGACAAGGTATTTTCCTCTGGGGATGCCTCTCTTTCTCATCAGTACCATAAGTAAAGAACCTATGGCAACCAAGAGCCTAATTTAGGAATGTCTGCAGGTGCCTAAAGTCAGAGAAGATGAAGTTGATTCAGGATAGGAGATAATGGATACTCACTTAGACAAAAGTGCTGTACAGATGGAAATAAATAAAGATATTCATTTATAATAATATCTTCGTTCATGTTGCATGTTCACCTTGCAACATGAATTGGCAATATTACAAACTATGTAATATATGAGTATGTATTCATATATATACTATGAATTAGCAATACTATGAGTACTATGAATAATATGAATTGCCAATATTACTGAACCAATTTTAAAGAGATCATGACCAGAATGAAAACATATGCAAATATAGGTCCTACTTGGCAACAGCTTGCAATCTTACTGCTGGATGTACAGTGTATTCACGTCTTGTCAGATGAAAGGATTTTGACTTGGTATTAAGTTACTCCACATTAACCATTATGGTCTTTTATGATGGAGTGACTGCAACAGCTGATAAGGGAAGACTTCCTGATGCCCTCTACCTAGAATTCTATAAGGTGTTCAATACAGTCCCACGTGACATCCTTAACTCCAAATTGGAGAAATATGGATTTGAAGGGTAAACCTTTGGGTGGATAAGGAATTGACTGGATGGACAGAGGCAGACCATTGTGATCAATGGCTCTATGTCCAGGTGGAGACTGCAATGAGTGGGTCCCTCAGGGCCCCGTCTTTGGTGCTCCTCAACATCTTTATCAGTGACAAAGACAAAGAGATAAAGCGCACCCTCAACAAGTTTGCAGATTATATGAAGCTGCCACAAGCTGACACAACAGAAAGAAGGGATGCTGAAAAAGCTTGAGTTGGATCCACAAGAAACTAAATAGGTTCAACAAATTCTGAGTGCAAAATGCTGCTTCTGGGAATTCCAGATGTGAGTACAGACTGGAAGAAGAACTCAGTGAGAGCAGCCCTGTGGAGCAGTACTTGGGGGTTCTGGTGGATGAAAAGCTGGACATGAGCCAACAGCATGCACTCACACCCCAGAAAATCAACAGTGTCCTGGGCTACCTCAAAAGAAGACTGGTCAGCAGGTCAAGAGAGGTGATTCTGGTCCTCTGCTCCACCCTCATGAGACCCCACCTGGAGAACTGTATCCACATCTGGAGACCTTAGCACAAAAAAGACCTGTTAGAATGGGTCTACAGGAGGGTCATGAAGACAAAAGAGGGCTGGAAGATGAGAGAGCTGGGGTTCTTCAGACTGGAGAAGAGAAGACTCTAGAGAGACTTAATTATGGCCTTCCAGTACTTGAAGGGGCCGCATAAAAAAGAGCAAGAGCAACTTTGTACAAGGACATGTAGTGATAGGACAAGGCGGAACGAGAGATTTAAATCAGATTTTTGGAAGAAATCCATTAGTCAGAGTTTAGTGAGGCAGTAGAAAGAAGCCGTCCAGAGGAGCTGAGGATGTTCCATCCCTGGAAGTTTTCAAAGTCAGGGTTGGATGGGGCTTTGAGCAACCTGGTCTAGTGGAAGGTGACCCTGCCCATGGCAGAGGTTACAACTAGATGATGTTTAAAGCCTCTTCCAAAACAAACAATTCTGTGATTCTGTGATTTTATGATATTACTTGGGGACATGAAAAATTATAATCTTTGCATTAGAAAAGTTTCTGTAATATTGTTTCATTAAAAATCTTTGTCCAGGTATATAACAATATCCACAGAATCCATGTGAAGGAAAGGGAAGAACTATGACTGTTGCTGCCCTTTCCTTCCCCTCAAAGCTCAGGTTTCTACCTTCCAGTGATTTATTGGACATATGTGGTTGCTATGCTTTTTTCCAAATTATTTATCTTTTCTCTTGCTTCTATCTCTCTGTTCCCTATGATTTATTGCGTCACTGGCTTCCTGGTATTGCTAATGCCGCCAGAAACATCCTAATTAAAGGACTGAGTCATGAGCAGAAAAGCAAAGTAGAAAATGAAGGAGATTTTCTAGCCACACATCCATAAACACTGTAGACAGGCAATTTCTCTACAAATATTTATACCATCACTCCCTGAACTTTCAAGAAGTAATTATTTCCCCTACTTTTGAATAATTGTCCTTTCTTAGGAACCAGATTATCCTCAGGTATTAATTAATGAGATAACACCAAAGATGGATTTTTTTCCTCTAGGTTTTTAAAATATATTTGAATAGAAAGAGATTTGGGATGGTGGATGATTCATTATTTTCATTAGCCTTTAAATAAAATAAAGACTCTACATATGTTTTTCCTTTAACCGGTCTGAACACACACACACGTACACATATATGTACATCTATATTGCACTAATAGGTAGAGAGCAGGTATAATATTCATACAATAAAATAATTCATGGAGATATTTATTACCTTAGAAACAGCAGTTTCAGGTGTAAATCAGGTGTAAATCAGGTGTAAATGATTGATGAGATCTCAGATCCTCAAATATTGTAATGTTTCTACAACAAGAGTTATTGCAAGTAATGAGTGTAAAAAATGAGTGCTTTTTAATGGCTTCACCTGTGCATTAGTGTGTTCTTACTGTGAAATGCATTTGGACCAACATATCACTTAAATAAGAAGAGTATGTAGATAATTGATTTTATGTTGCCATTCTAGCTGCAGAAACACATTCATTTTAACACTACTAATGCCAAAATACATTCAGCTAAAACTTGCAGCTGTCTTTTATTGCTTAAACAGCACAGAAAGATTATGGTAGACTCTGCAGTTTTCTGCTTTCAAGTAGCATAACCATGAATGCTTAATACAAACAACTAGTCAAAGAGATGAATAAAATAATAAAATAATAAATTTTCATTGGATTAGGAAATATGTTTCAGTTTTCTGTGTTGCTTTCCTGGTTTTACTGTTAGCCAATTGCACACATTCATATTTTGTGTATGGATGACACTCTTGCGAAAAAAGGGTTATTGTCTACCCATATATAAAGTTTTTGGTGACTTCCAGGTGTCACCTCTTTGGAATTTCACTTCCCACACAGAATGGAAGAGAACTGACAAGTCTGCAGAGAAAGTCATGGAGGAAAGTAGGAACTAGATGTGGAAAAAAACAAGGAAAGAAAGAGGATTACTGCAAAACGCAAGACTATAGAAGGTTCTGAAAAACACAGGTGAAGCTTGAAAAATATAAATCACTCAGTGACACAATAGTGGATCTTGTCTGTGTTTGGGAAGATTTATCAAAACCAAATTATAAAAATGAGAAAAACACTTTCTAAATTTTTTTTCTCCACACTAAAGTTCTTCTGATGAAGGGATAGAAGTTTCTGTTTACAATAATCTCCTGCATAAAATGAGAGCACTGAGACCATTTCCTTTTTTCATCTTTAAGAAAGAAAATTCTTAGCATCCTGTAACAGTTTTTGCTGGTTTTGCACTATTTTGGTTCTATACATCTACCAATTGCCAGAAGGAAGGATAATGATGTGTTGAGATGATATTAAAGCTTCTCCTTATCCTGCTGCATTCCACTGAAAAGCCAGAATAATCACATTTAAGGAAATACTTGATAAAAATTTAGTAGAATATATAGAATAGAGTCTATTTGTCTGACCTGGCTTAAAACTGAATACAGAAAATATAACACTTATCCCTTAAAATGGTGTTTTACTTGTCAGCTTTTGAATATAATCCATAGCTGAAGATTTGTTGTCTGCCTGTCTTCATTTAAAAGACTACGCTCTCTGCTTACAGCTTTACAGAATGTAGGAGCTTGTTGAATGAATTTATATGTGAAATAAATTTTGAAAAATTGATCCAGAATACTTAGCTGATTTGGTTTTAGTTGCTAAAAATGCTACAATAATTTAATACTTTGGCACTGTAATTATTTTTAGCTCAAAGAATATTTTCCTTGTAAAGAAATAGGATTTCCATGAGATCTGGGCTGAATAAGCTGTAGATTCTCCTCCTGGAGTAATCTTGCAGAACATTACTGAGATAGGAATTGACTGGTTCTCTGCCTGGTTGACAAAATCCCTTGGGAAGTAGTCCTGAAGGGCTGGGAGCTCAGCAGAACTGCTATTTTGGAATTCTGAGACAGGAGACTTTGGCCTATTTAGTTTGAGAGAGTGCCTTGGGAGGAAGTGCTGAAGGTCAAAGGAATCCAGGAAACCTCGAAAATTTTCAAGCAGAAAATCTAAAAGGTGCAGCAGCATGCTGTACCTGTGTGTGAAAAGATGATCTGGCAGGGAAGAAGAGAAGCCTGGGTGAACAAAGAGTTTTGGCTCAAACTCAGGAAAAAAAATGAGAGCGTATCACCTTTAGAAGAAGGGGCAGGCAACTCAGGAGTACTAGCAGGATGTTTGAGCTTATGCAGGGAGAAAATTAAAAGTACCAAAACACAACTAGAACTTACTCTGGTTACTGTCGTAAAAGACAATAAAAAAAGTAATACTAATTTTTTAGCAAAAAAAAATGAGGGCCAAGGAGGATCTCCATCCTTTATTGCATGTGTGGGTAAACACAGTGGCAAAGAGTGAGGAAAAGGCTAAGGTACGTAATGCCTTCTTTGTCTCAGTCTCTAACAGTAAGACCAGTTGTTCTATACGTACCCAGCTAATTGAGCTGGAAGATGGAGACCAGAACGAAAACCTCCATAAACTAAAGTGAAAAGGTCAGTGACAAGATATGCTACTTAGACACACACAGGTCTATGGGGCCAGATAGGATCCACCCAAGGGCTGGAGAAGAGTGGCTGAAAAGCTGGTGGAAAAGCACCTGGGGGTGCCGGTCAACAGTCAGCTGAACATGAGCCCGAGTGTGCCGAGGTGGCCAAGAGGGCTGATGGCATCCTGCCCTGGATCAGCAAGAGTGTGCCCAGTGGTTGCCCCCTGTATTCAGCACTTGTGAAACCACACCCCAAATCCTGTGTTCACTTTTGAGCCCCTGATGACAAGAAAGACATTGAGGCACTGGAGTGTCCAGAGAAGGACAGAGGAGCTGGTGAAGGGTCTGGAGCACGAGTCCTGTGAGGAGCAGCTGAGGGAGCTAGGGATGTTTAGCCTGGAGAAAAGGAGGATCGAGGGGAACTTATTGTTCTCTACAGCTACCTCAAAAGAGGTTGTAGCCACGTGGAGGTTGGTCTCTTCTGCCAAGTAGCAAGAGATGGGTTAAGAGGAAATGGCCTCAAGTTCTGACAGGGGAAATTTAGGTTGGATATTAGGAAAAATTTCTTCACGGAACGGATTGTTAAGCATTGGAAGAGGCTGCCCAGGGAAGTGGTTAAGTCGTGACTCTCGAAGATAATTAAAAGATGTGTGGATGTGGTGCTTAATGATATAGCTTAGTGGTGGACTTGGCAGTGCCATGTTAATGGCTGGTCTTGACAATCTTAAACGTCTTTTCTAATCTAAATGATTCTATGGTTCTATGGTTCAATAGATAGATAGATATATAAAGGCACATTGACATTTCAGCAAAAACTTGTCTTAAAGTACATAATATAATGTGTGACTGAAAGAAGTAGCATGACTGAAGTGAAATACTTTTCAAACCATTTCTTCTCTCTCCGTGCACACAGACATTGACTGAAATGTGCATAGCCACTTGTTCTGAAAGCGTAGGAGAAACACCTGCTCCCAGTGAAACTGTGGCATAAACTTCTAACACTAATAGAGTAGGAAATTAATATGAAATCAATGGAGCACTCCACATACATAAATGTGCATGTCCTTTTGTTGGTGCCTTAGGGTCTGCTGTCACATTCTTTCAGTCAGCTGTTTACCTGCAAAGTGCTATGTGCAGAGTCCAAACTTAGATTCATATTTTTAGAAACGGAACAAACAACACTGGGTGTGAGACTCAGATTATACGCAGTAAAATCACATGATTAAAAGAAGTCATAACTTGCAAACATGTAATTAATGATTATCCAGCAGTAAAATACCTGCTGTATAGACAGAATTCCTACTGACCCTGCTTATATGAACATAATATGTCTTATCCTGACAGGGATGTGTTAGCATTTAAACAGCATTGTGAAATGCCACCGTAACATGGAAACTATGAAATTATTCTGCAGCGAAATGATTTAACAGAATAGCAACAAAAATAGAAATAGAGGATAGTTACAATGATTGGCAAACCTGCAATCTCCAAAGGCCAGCCTCCAGCAGTTCTGCAGCGTTCTAAACAATACCATAAATAAAGGTAATTATCCAAATGATGTTATAAAGCTAAGTTGAAGATGGTCTTGTGGAGAAGCTGCATGCAATTAAATTGGAGAAAAACCTGTAGAATCATGTAGGAAGGAAATAATTTTTCCTCTATTTTGTAGGCTATTATTCTTTATTAAAATCTCTACTACAGTGCAAGAATTATATACAAAACTGACCATTTGCTTTCTAAAAACAATTTTTTTTTAAGAGCATGAGATTTTTTATGTAGCTGGAGTCTCTGTTTCTGTTTAATCATAAAACAAACTGCAGTATTTTTGAATGACAGCTAACTGATTCAAGGTAAAACCGTAGCAAAGACAAAGCCATTCGCAAAAGCTCGCAGGTTAACGACAGTTTCTGACTTCTGTGAAAATAACAGACTGCCCTACTTGACTGGTATTTTATGCTAAATAAGAGGAGCTGAGTCATATACCATGTCTTCTCATGGTGAGAGCATGCTCTGTAAGGTTTCTAATTTGGTTTTGTCCTTCATCTACATCTTGAGAAGTGTCAGGAGGGTGAAAACAAAAAAGAAATATAATTCCTTTGCTGGTGGGACTTCTTGATGGTGTAAAATGCTGGTGAACACTGATCTCCTTTCCCTTTCAGGTTCATACTGGAGACAGGGGTGGAAGGGTGACATAGAAAGGACTTCCCTGGTGTCTGCAATTGCTGCTGTGTGGTTTCTCTAAAGACTCCAACCTAATGCTCAAGCAAGATGATTGACTCCTAAGAGTAATGAAATTTGCTGGTCTGCAGTTGCTCATTCCTGTTTTGGGAAGGGATACTTTTTAGTTATATACTTCTATGCATAAAACTAAAGTTAGTCAAAATCCACCTGCAAATACTTCTGTACATCTCCATTGTCTTGGAATTGTCTTCAAATAACACATTTGGAGACTGAAATACCAATAATTCTTCCTGCTTTACTGTCTTCATTCTTAGAACAGCTTTTAAGGAATACATAGATTTCTTTGCGAGAACAGTTTCCATCACTTATCCCTAAAACCAAATTGTATTCATCTTGGTTTAGGCTGACAATCTTTATCCTTTTTTTATTTTTAACTCCTGCCAACATTGAACCCCAGTATACATAACTACCCCTTGTCTTTGTAGCTCTTTAGACCTTGAATTGAACTGAATGGAATAGACAAATTACTTGCAGGCATGATTTCCTTGGATACAATGGAGTTACAGAAATTATGAGCTTGTCTTGATGAGAAATAATGGTGCACATGTAAGCATTGTTTTTCTAAGCACCTGCAATGCTGGTGTAGTTGGAGATGACTTCTCTAATGATCAAAGCTCAGATTTATGTCATCACAGATAAAAAGGGGATGCCATCGGCATAATTGCTTCATGTTTGCCTCCAGCTGCATCGACAACAGTTTGCTGTCCCTGTAGGATGACTGGCTGGACGGCCCATGAAACAAACCATCATCACCCCACATTTCAGCCAGCCTGAAATGAACCGTCCCAAATTTTTTTACCCTGGTGTTACATATTGAGTATTGTGAAGTTTCGGGAGCGGACACCTAAAATGTTTCGCAAACTTTGACATGGGAACTGACTCCATTAGAACGGTAGGATGAATGGCTATCCTGTTTAAATCTACTGTTAGATATGTATACAAACTTTAAGGACTCTCTGTGATTGCCAATACTCCTTTATAATTTACTTTTCTGCCAGATGAAGACCTATAACATCGGTTAAGGAGACACATTCTGTGTGGCACAAGACACTACATTTAGACAGAGATGTCGATAATTTGATGCCATGTTTCCTATGATGGTTTTTCTTTCTTGTTTATTTTGAAACCGATTAAATTGTTTGACTCTATATAGGGTTACTTTGGATTGCATTACTACTTTGATTTTGGCTTCTTTTCCTTGCCAGCAGGGTTATCAATTGTGATAGCAAGCTAAGTAATAATTACTGAGATTTTTGAGAGCTATTAAACTGTTAGTGTCTGCCAAAAGTTGCCACGCAGTGGTATCTTAGATACCAGAGCCACTTGACTGCACTTAGCATAGTAGATCTCTCTGGGATTTTATGATGTGGTAACAGTTGGCAATTTGTGACTTACTGATAGCGACAATTGGGTGTATGAAACCAAAAGACCATTTAGCAACAGCATGCCTATTACACATTATCCCAGCAACATGAAATGAGCACAGCTGTGCACTGGTAAATAATTCTTAAAAACAATTGAAAATGTGGAAGGTGACTTCTAAGAAAAAAATGTAACTGCCACTAAAATAATAATGACAGGGTTGTATTTTGTGCAGCTTAAAAACTATTGTTTTCAAGAATATTTGAGACTATACACCAGTTAAGATCGTTATTATAAGCATGATTGAATTAATAGGTTTTAATTAATAATTCACTGCAAAAATTTCAATTTTTGTCATCCAGAAACTCATCAGAAATCTCAGAGAAATTCTGCAAATAATTTTGTCTGAGAAAAAAACTATATAATTTTAGTAACACTAGAGTAGCCTGGACATTTTGAAAATGACAGCTTTACATATTATGTATATATTTCATATGTGTATGTTGACCCTCATTATAAAGATGAATTAGATTTACACTTCCATTTTGGTACTATTAATAAAATAGGACTGTTGTGGTTGTTACAGAGTGTACTTCAAGTACAGAAAAAATTCATCTTCAGAAATAGTACAGAACAGAAAAGAACAGACTTGATAGAATAGAATTATTTCATTTGGAAGGTACCTACAGTGATTATCTAGTCCAACTGCCTTACCACTTCAGGGATGACTAAAGGTTATTAGCAGCAATTAATTAGTAGTAGTGATTAATTAGTAATTAATAATATTAAAGCATTTTATTGAGGGCATTGTTCAAATGCCTCAAACATTGAATTCATTTGCTAAATTCACTTTACCAATATGAAGAGGATTTTTTTTCTTTCTGTACACTTGTCCTGGGTCTGACTGAGGTAGTTCACAGCCCTCACAGGTCAGTGCTTTGCAGTGGTAGCTGGAAAGGTATTGATAACACACCAGTGTTTTGGCTACTGCTGAGCAGCGCTGTGTCTCTGACATTCCTTCCCCCACCAAGGGGCTGGGAGTGGGCAAGATCCTGGAGGGGGACACAACCAGGCCAGCTGACTGAAATTAGCCAAAGGGATATTCCATACCATATGATGTCAGCTCAGATATATAAGCTAAGGGAGAGAGAAGGAAGGGGGGGCATTTCATGATTTGTCAATATTTGCCTTCAGGAGACACCACTACAGGTGCTGAGGCCCTACTTCCCAGGAAGTGTCCGAACATCGGTTGCTGATGGGAGGTAGAGATTTACTTTTCCCTTGTGTGTGCACAAAACTGTCTCTTGTTTCTTTCTCTCACTGTAATAAACTGCCTTATCTCACCCACTATTGTCTCCTCTGTCCCACTGGGAAAGGGAGTGATAGAGCANTGGTAGCTGGAAAGGTATTGATAACACACCAGTGTTTTGGCTACTGCTGAGCAGCGCTGTGTCTCTGACATTCCTTCCCCCACCAAGGGGCTGGGAGTGGGCAAGATCCTGGAGGGGGACACAACCAGGCCAGCTGACTGAAATTAGCCAAAGGGATATTCCATACCATATGATGTCAGCTCAGATATATAAGCTAAGGGAGAGAGAAGGAAGGGGGGGCATTTCATGATTTGTCAATATTTGCCTTCAGGAGACACCACTACAGGTGCTGAGGCCCTACTTCCCAGGAAGTGTCCGAACATCGGTTGCTGATGGGAGGTAGAGATTTACTTTTCCCTTGTGTGTGCACAAAACTGTCTCTTGTTTCTTTCTCTCACTGTAATAAACTGCCATATCTCACCCACTATTGTCTCCTCTGTCCCACTGGGAAAGGGAGTGATAGAGCAGCTTAGTGGGCTGCTTGCACCCAGCCAAGGTCAATCCCCTACGGTTTGTGCCCAAACAGGGACAGGCAGCACCATTTCGGAAGAGGAAAAAGAGACTCACACCTGCCAGAAAAAGACAATGATGTTAACTGAGACGTCATTCTCCTGTGAGACTGTGGGGTCCCTTTCCACAGGAGACAGTTCTCCACAAACCTCTCCAGCATGGTTCCACTCTCAGGAGCAGCAGTCCTCTCAAAACTGCTGCAATATGAGTCCCTCCAAGGGGCACACAGTCCTCCCAAAACTGCTGTGGCGTGGGTCACTCTTCCACAGGGTGCAGTCCTCCAAGGACAGGCCGCTCCAGCCTGGAAGCAGGGCCCTTTCTCTCCATCAGGTCTCCCATTGGATCACAGCCTCCTCCAGGCATCCACCCGCTCCGGCATGGGCACATCCCNTCTTCAGAGCCATCAGGGATTGGCTCTACCGGACATGGTGGAAGCTTCCAGCAACTTCTCACAGGAGCCACCTCTGTGGCCCCCTCACTACCAAAATCCAGGCCATGCAAAACCAACACAACACTTAATGCTACATTATATAATCAGATTTAGTTTGAACAAATAGGAATTGGAATATTTTCTTTAAAGCAGTAAGGAGCAACAACATGCCTGGAGTGCAGTCTCATTACCTCCTGGAAGGATTCGAGAGTTAGAGTCCTTATGGAGTCAGAGCGAAAGCTTGGATTTCATCTGAGTATCTGATTTTGAAAGATCAGTTATTTTGTCATCCTAGTGTTATAAATATTGCATCAATATACATATAAATAATAATATAAATATATAATTTAAATTTATAATCTAAAAATAGTATCATATCATACAAAATAATACAAAATAATATAATGTTATTTACATGGACATTTCTATTCTGCCTGCTCCTGCTCAATGCCCTCTGGCTGATACCTTACAGTGCTCTTTCGGAGATTCCTAAATGTGAAAAGTACAAGAGGGGCATGGTAAGAGACTGGTGCTGGTGAGAACCAGGGAGGTCACATTAAACCACTAAGAACAAAATCACCTCAGCCAAGTTTCATTTTTTATCACACAAGCAGGCTTGTGTTAAATATGTAAGCAAAGATTTCTCCAAAATCAGGAGGGAGAATCAGCCAACTGCACAGTTGAACACATGGGCTGCCATAGCATTTGCAATAAACCCAAAATACTACAAGTCAAAGTTATGCAGGGATTACACAATTATTAGTATTGATATATTTATGAAATAATATTAATTGCCTATTGTTTAGAAACAATCTGAGCTGATAAATCTGAGGATTTTGCTTTGGGGTTTAAAACAAGAAGGAGTCCTTCATGTAATTTCTTACAACACTTAAGCGCATTGAGTTAGACTATGATGTCAAAGTG
Source organism: Melanocharis versteri (assembly GCA_013397845.1). Taxonomy (NCBI): domain Eukaryota; kingdom Metazoa; phylum Chordata; class Aves; order Passeriformes; family Melanocharitidae; genus Melanocharis; species Melanocharis versteri. The sequence continues at coordinate 1,753,872 of VZTG01005248.1, read as the reverse complement.
CAGGCAGTATGAAGCCTCAGGGAAGACAAGGCACAGGTACATTAACTCATCCTTGTATTCTCCTGTGGTTTTTTGATCAGTTGTAAAGGACAGGGTGTATTGTAGCCTATGTTGGACTTTCCACGTCGCCTCAATCCATTGACCTGCAGAATCTTAAATTCATCAGTAGTGACCAGAACTTTTACAAGGGTTTATATTGCAAAGATCATCGTGCAACCAAACATTCTGGAGAGTCTGAGAAAAGCAACCTGCTGCTTTTCCCTTCATTTGCTTATGGGAAATTTCCCCCAGGGACAAGACAGACTTTCTAGGGATTCCTTTCTGCCAATCCAGGAATTAAACATGAACCCACCTTGTCAGTGAACTTTCCAAATCACATGTGAAAATAATGTCAGTCCAGTATGAAAATTTTTGAAAGTCTGATATGGCAACATACTGCATTTCACTTCCATCTAGTTATTTTTCTGCTTTGGATTACTTATATAGAATCTGTTCAAGGTCACATTTGGCAAGCTCAGTGAACAGTTCATTAAATTCATCCATTACAGAGTACAGCATAAAATTGGGATTATTTTGCACTACTGAGTAGCTTTGTTAGGAAAATGACCTGAACTATTTTAGGTCAACGTTGAAAGTATCAGCAAATGATGGTGGATAGACTTATTAGGCATTCTAGTTACATGTACTCTTCCATTTTTGATCACCTCAATAAGCTTGCCACATATACCTAAACATCTTCTGTGAAGGAAAAAATTCATGCTGCATTACTGAATATTGTGTTCTCCTTGGGCCAAGCAGACCATATATATATCATGATTCTACTAAAACTCATTTTTAGAAATCATGTTATAGGCCACTCAAAGTAATATTTTATTTTTTATGAAAATACTGATATATTTCTAAAAATGTGGAACTGAATCATGTTTCCACCGTGAAAACTTACACGAAAGATGGACATCTGGAAGAAAAGGCACAGATAAAAAGAAAAAAAATATAAGGGAAGAGTGCTTAAAGTTAGGTCTTTGTGTTACTTCTAAAGAGGGAGGTAAGCGCCGTAATACCAGGGATTCAAATGCTAGTGTTTCCATATAAGGTGTCTGGCATGCAGAGCCCTGGGTTGGAATCACAGGATCCATACACAATACACAGAAAAGTTTATAGGTGACAGACCTGTCCCCAGAGAAATGAGGCCGCTGAAAGGGGATCTGCTTACAGCCATCCAGCAGGGACATGCCGACGACAGGATGGGGTCTTAACCGTTGTCCGTCTTTATGGCTTACTTTTCTAATGGTTGCGTCTCCTTCTGATCCCTCTTTCAAAGGAATGCAGCTGAGCTTTTTCTTCTTTTTTTGAAACCTCAGATGGACCTACCCATCTAAAACACAGCAGGCAGTGAGTGGCAGTGATAGCTTTGCAGAGCTTGTACATTATACTTTACCAGTTGAAACATTATCCCAAAATAGGTGAGATCGAAGTTCATTTCCCCCTTCTGTTTGAAAGAATTGAACCCAAGATTCCTCAGTGCCCTCCCCAGCAGGCTGCCCACAACCCCGGCATAGTGAGTCAGCAGCTCTCTTCAGAGCTGTTGAGCTCTGCAGAGAAACATGCACAACTTTCCTGATAAAAGAGGGAAACTGAAAATGGTGACAACTTTGTTCATAGATTATAGACGGCACCCAGGAAGAGCCAGAATCTACAAGCTGCTGTTAGGTGTGTTTGGTTCACATCTTACCCAGTAGTTGTCTCAAATGACTTCCATAAAGTTACTGAGTCAATATTAGCTTGAGTGCTAATTCCATTGCTTGATGCTGAGGGAAGAAAATTTTTTTTAATGACTGCTGTTATAAATGTCAACAAATAAATTATTAAATACTTTTATGAGAAATGAAACAAATAGCTTCGGTGTTTTTTTTTCTGGAGGGATCTGCACAGCTGTTACTTGTCTCAGTGTGTCTCTCTGACAAGATGCACTACTGTCTCTTTGATGACACTTTGAAAAGTTCATGAAATTCTGTCATTACAGAACTTGCTTAAAGAGGCAGGTACGGTATATTGGTAATATTGTAGCACATAGCATAGGCAAAGTAAAGTAAAAATCAAGAATATATTCTTACACTTCTTTTAAAAATACTTCATTCTTCTCCATTCCATTCACAAAATCCAGTAGCACTGCAGATATTTATATAGTGTAGGAAGAACAGAAATCCCAAAGCACATTCCAATTATGAATATGTTATTTATATTTTATGGGCAAAAAGATTTATTTCCCCAAGCACATTGTTTTCTTTTATCTGTGTGCTTCCTTTAATCCTGTCAATAACCCAGTATGCAGCTGGTTTCTGCTCATAGATTTTTTGGAAGATAATAGAAATAAGCATGCATGGTAGATAGAACTATTCATGGGTAACATAAAAATACCTGCTGTTCATCAAGATTTCTGCTTGCTAGTTAAATAGAAAAATTCAGCATTATATTTTTCTAGTATTTTTAACTGAAATAGTGGAATATATTAGCATGAAAAATAAAAATAACTTCTTAGTTAAAGATATAATGAAATGCTAGATTTACATTTATGTTCTAAGGTGCACAAAGTGTGTACTTATTATTCATGCCTTGAAGGAGTATTTTAATATCTATATAATTTAAGTATTAAATTGTTCAGCAAGTTGCAATAGCAATCATGATGCTAGCCAAATTCAAATCTTTTGGAGGCAGGAAAAATATAACCTAAATTTATATAGGTAATAAATGAGAAAGAAGCTGAACTGATTTGATGCACTTCAATTTCCATACATGTTATATGGTAGTCTGTAAAAAATGTCCCCTTTCTTCCTTTAAAGTTAAGAATCTCATTACGAGGTGAGCAACTTCGTAATACTTGAGAGGCAGATTATAAGTAGGTTTCTTTATCAATAAGAAAATTCATCAACTGTAAGAAAAACTGTGAATATTTTTTCACTCTACCGGTCAAGAGAGAATAATATGCCAATGTCATTTTCCTACTTTCCTGTGCTATTTTTGGACAGTTGTATCTCTCTCCTTGTGTATTTAGATCCCTTTCTCTAAAGAATACCAGAAGAAGGATCACATCACAAATGGGAAGGAGATAAATCTGTTTAAATATATGTCTGGCTGTATTCCATCCATACAGCTTCTCAAATGTCTGAAGTAGTAAATACCAGGCTGGGATGCATGCAGAGTTGTCTAATGATCCAGTTTTATAGCAGCTATATATACTGAAATCCTGCTCAGATGAGTGTTTCTGGCTAGGGCTTCCACAGATGGCCCTTTTGGGATTCAAATTCACCTCTCTCTTGCCTCTGTTGTTTTTTTTTTTAGAACTGTACACTAGAAAATCTGGGACATTTGGCTTGAGGAAGGTTTTACCATACAAATTAGAGTACTTCTCAAAGTCACAATACCCTGCAATTCATGGTTCCTGACAAATATCCTCTTATCACAGACATTGCAAAGCTTTACAGTGAGGAATTCTTTTTTATTAAAATTTCTGAGCATCAAACCAATAGGTTTCAGGGTAACATACTGACAGTGTCTCAAGGACAAACATCCTAACGTCTTACATCATGAAATATATTTATGAAAAACATCCTATGGATTGTAGAAAATTATCTTGGAAGCCAGAAGCCCCTATCAACTCTGTGCTCCATCACGTGAGTTTGAATAGAGAACTAACCTTTGTCATGGTGAATATTAAGCAGGTGACCAGAAGCTGACCTTGAAAATAGACAGTGTAGTGATTTCTTGTTCTCTGAAGGTTTATCCACTAGAATACTGTTTGCTTACTGTGTTTATAAATGAGCTATTACCAATAAGTGAAGTGAGGTTTTGCTAAGTTATAGGGCAGTAAATATGCCAATTTAATGTAATTCAATAAAATTTAACTGTGCAATGTGTGTCTTTTATTTTGAAAACCATAATAAATTTTTAGATAGAGTGAAGCTTAGAGCAGAAACCAAAGAAACTACCTGCATTAGTTCTCTGCTTTTTGGAGAAAAAAAGAATTGCAAGATTATGACATTAAACACAGAGGACGTTGACAATTTGAAGTGTCGTTAAAGTCAAAATTTAAGCAAATAGCACAGAATGGAACTGATTAAGCAAAATCCAAAATTGACACTGAAGTTTGCAATCATATTTCAACAATATGACCATGACTAGGTGAATATGTGGTCATCTGTTCCTAAATGTGAAGATTCTTTGGGTCACTTAGGTTTGAAAAGCACAGAAATGGACTCGCTAAATTTAAAAAATACTAGATACACATGGTAGCGACAACACTGAATGATTTATTTTTATATAAATTTCAGCCTGAACTGCTGCCCTCTCTTACTTAGAAATACATTCTGATTTGATGTACAGCAGTAATTTTCTTTGCATGGAATTGGTCATTTACCAGACAACTTCGCTTTTGGATTTTACAAGTGGATTTTTATGTATGTGATACATGTTTACTTATGAGAAACATTGGTCCAAAAGTGCCAACTATTACAATGGATTGGTTTATCTAAATCCCAACTTCAATTCAAATTTTGAAAAATATAGCCTAATTTATAAACCCTTTGCTATTGAAAACTCTTTATATCTGCTTGCTTCTTTTTGTTTATTATCGTATAAAATCAATAGTTTCACTTAAGAACAGAAATATTTTCTTACATTTTTCTAAAAACTTTCAAATCTGTAATTTGAATATATTTTTTTTTCCCCTGAAAAATCAAGTCTGGTTTTGAAGCTATATAACTGGTTTTGAAGTTATTCAACCTCAGAGTTTGACACATATTTTTCCTTAAATTATTACTGTAAAAAAAATTATGGTTTTAGTAAATTTTTAATTTGTATTTTATTACCAATTATTTAATTTGAAAAATCAGTAATTTTAATCACAGAAAGCTGTGTGAATGGATATGGTTATGTTCTCTAGTTTCTCTGAATATGGGAACTCTTTTACGTTTCACTGTAGGCACATAGGAGTTTCATTTAACATGAAGTTCTTAACAGCAAGGCAGAATGATCAATTCAGAAAAAAAAAAAAAAGGACAGGTTGGTAAATATGCCATATTAAAAAAAAAAAATAAAAGGAAAATATCGTTCTAATTTTTAATTTTGAAGATTCCAGATCCAGGTTCAAGCCAAAAAATTTTGTAATTGTCTCCTTTATTTTTAAGGTCATCAAATAATAAAAATGCAGCGGAATTTGGCATTAAATTTAAGACAGCTATAAGAAACATGGGCGGAAATAATGCTTGTATGGTATACCATATGTGATATAAAAAACTAGAGAAATAAAACAAACCAAAATCTTGGAAAAATCCTAAAAGTGAAAGATTTTCGATTGTGGGCAAAAATATTACCTCCTACATTTGTCATTCCACTTGCCAGTTGAATGGACTTCCATGTGCTTTTTGTAGATAAGGAAATATTATCAGTACGGAATTTCTATTTTAAAATCAAAAATGTTTGTTAACTGAGCAGACCAAAAGCACAAATTACTTACATTCATATAATGTCCAAATCCCCAAATCACACACAGTAAGACCAAAAATAAGAAATTGATTCTGCCACTATAGACTGTATTTATAACCTACACCATACATCAAGGCCAGATCCTGTACATACACAATTACAGGTGGCATTTTATTCAATCACTCCTCCGGCAGTGAGGACTATTGGTTGTGTTAAGAAAAAGCTTTTGTATCAAAGGCTACCAAACCAGTTCTAAAACGTTTTTCTTTGCTTTGCTTTCCTTAATTCAGTTTGAGCTACATGCTTCAAGAAAAGCAGAAGCAGAGGTTTTATGACTGGTTCATTAACTTCTGAAATTATAGAATTGTTATAGAAGAGAGAGCAATACAACACTTATTTGAATACCATGACCAGAGCTATTGCAATAAATATTTGAAAATTTGCAACTATTATTGCTACAGCTTGGAAACACACTTTTATGGTTTCATAAATTATTATATCATTTTTGCATATTAATTGTTGTAAAATGGGTTACAATGCATGTTGTAATAAAAAAACACTTCTACTGAATGAAGTTGCACTTTAATAAAACCCAATTCCTTTTATGCTCTCATAAATGCATCGATTTTAACCTTTTCACAAATTTATAAAATGGGCTTGCAATAATAAAATGACCACACACATCATAACAAAAATTTCCTCAGCTGAAAAAAGTTTCATTTTTTTCAAGTATCATTCTGAAAAACTGGCATTTCTAATATACATGGGAAGTACGCCCCAAATACAGTTCCTAGAATACAATAAAAATGTGTTTATGTGTTTTAAAGAATGCTCTTGGTGTGTTACTCATGCATTTTAACAAAGCTTCCCGGTCCTGGGAGTAGCTTTGAACTTTGAACTAGATTGATCCTTACATTCGAAGTCTGACATCTCGGTTATCCTCAGAGGCAGCCTGAATTCGTTCTCCATCTAAAAAGTAATCTATATTTCAGTTAATTATAAGACTTATCTCTAGAGCACATGATGCTGCATTCTCCTAGGATGCCTTTGTAACCATCCTCTGTGTGTGACCTCCTCTCCCAAAGCGCTGGCAAAGATCGGTGGGTCGGTGCAGGCAGAGGTGTTTCACTGAGGCAGACAAGGTCACCTCGGTGTGGCTTAGGGGGTGAGTGCAAAGTGCACGGAATGCCAGAGCCTACCTGCCCAGAGGCTTCACGGGAAACAGGCTGCTGGTGTGTTTGTGTGCTACAGACAGGAATGCGTTTGGAACCACGTGTGCATAGCAGGGGAGATTCTGACAAGGCTGCCTACTACTGAAAAAAATCTGAGCTCTCTTTTCATAACTTTTTTTATGGATCTGTACTAAATTGCATTGGGCACTGCAGTCTAAATTTTTCTAATGTTAAGAAAGAGAAGTCTAATAATTCATACTCCCAAAGCACTTTTTGTTTTATTTATTTTATTTAATACTTGTTTTAATGTTATGAAGCGAGAAATTGGGTAACCTTCTAACTAAAACCGGTTGAATTTAATAAGGCCCATGATCCTTTCACAGTATAGAGAACACTATTTTCAGACTATTTGCATGTTTCTAAATTTTCAGTTTGGAATAAAATCCAAACTTTCATGGATTTTTGGGTTTTTTAAGAACAGTGGAATCTCCAGGTTATCTACTTGACAGGATGCTCCACAGCAGTGGATATGGGAAACTGTTCTTGTAAGTCTTACAGTGTGCCCCTTGGGAGAGCAAGAGCTACATTTTAGTGGTGATGTGGCCTTCCTTGTTCTCTCACATGATAGAAAGAAAGCATTGTTTGATCAAGGATTGGAAAAGTCACTCTTATCTCCACAGTTTCAGGTCTTCCTAACTCTGTCATTTACTTCTCAAACTTAATTTTTTTCAGATGTAAGCACCACTGAATGTGCAAAACAGAGAACAACTAACTATAACAGTCACATTTTAAAACATTTTCAGCAGATATTATTTCAGAACAGTCTGATAGAGTGTTGTTTTATGTACTAATGCAAGTTTATCCTAATGATAGGGCACTTAGATGAAACAGCAATTCTTATATTTTCTTCCTCTCCTCTATAATCTGTAATAATTACTGCATAAGAAACAGTGTCAAGGGTTCACAATGTCAATATCATGTAGACGTTAATAAGCTTACTCTTAAGAAGCCTATACTTCACTACACCAAAAATCACTATTATTGTGATCCTAAATCTATTTTCTCAGCTAGGATATTTTTCATAAGTTCATTGTACTAATAGTATCAACAAGTACAGTACAAAGAGCAGCTAAAAATGTGAATTCACACTCCAGAACAGCTAATTTACTTTTTATTTTCACCTTCACTTGTTTTGATATCTAACTTTTAACAATTTGAGCCAATTTGGTTTACAGCCAAATAAAAACCTACTTAGCTGTAGACTGAAATTTCATTTACCATAATTTTATGTCCAGTCAACCAATTTGAACTCAATTAAAGGCATCTTATAATGCTTTCTCATTTGCTCTAAAAAAACCTGAAGTAAACTAAAGTATTATTGGTTTAAACACATGCATATAATATATAAAAGCAATCAGTGGGTCATTTATTGAAATAAAAAAATAATAGAGGCTCTGAAATGATCTAATATCTATTTTCTGTGCAGTGGTTTAAGTTTTTTACATTGATCAATGTGTTTTAAATAAGTTGAAAAATAGGATGTTGACTCATTAATGCCCTTACATGTAGTGTAAATACTTCTTAATTTTTCAGGTCTCTGGAATGAAAAGAATTAAATACTTGATTGAAAGATCAAGACTTTGTTCTAGCTTTCAAATTGTCAGTATTTTTCATGGATACTAATTTATCATGTCTTTGACTGCCAAGATATGATAGGACCAGTACCTCAGTTTGTAATTTATTATATCATTCCCAAGGAGAATAAAAGATTTTGCAGGAACAATTAAGCAACAGAATGCTCTCCTCTCTGAGACCTCTTTGGTCACAATGGAAGAGATTAAAGAATCTGAAGACATGAGAAATTGAAGATGAACATCCTATAATTTCAGGAATGGCCAGAGTTATATAGATAAGCTACATTTTGCTCACAGAATGTGCATAAATTTAGGACATTTGAACTTATTGTCTTGATAAAATAATAGTTTAATTTTTAAAGTTGAATTTCTTTTTTATTTTCATTCATTGTTGGATGTGTAATAGAATTACTACCTGGAAGGGCTGAGTGCCATCAGCAAAGAGGGAGTGACAGGATAACAGAACAATACAGAAACAGCTCCTTTCTGATACCGAACTGTATTTTACTGAGGTTGCGAGCAAGATAAGTGGACCAGAGATTCCATCCCCGAGAATTCCTTGTAGATAAGGGAGAAGTAGATAATGTATAGTGAGCTAAAAATTTCTGTTCATGTTCACCTGTGTGTATATCTTGAATTCCAAAATTTAGACATACCCAAGATCTAATATATCATAACTTGCATGCCACCAAACCCTGTGAATAATTAAAGATTTTCCATGAAGACATACTGACATGGGAAACTGCTGAATAAACAAGCTCTCTAGCAAAGGGCACACAAGGGAAATCAAGGTGTGTGATGGGAAGGCAAAATCATGATGATTATTTTTGAAGACTTTTGTCAATGACATGGATTAATTTTTTAGTATTCTGGATGTTGTTAAGTTCAGGTTTTAGAGAAAATAGAGAAGCTGTGTTAGAGATCAGAATCCAAGTCTCATCTTCCTCATTAGGGCCTCCTTTATCAACGATCATGCCTGTCTTTGCTTGCTTTCTATCTGTTCTCAGAAATATTATATGTATTACTGCAGTGACATGCTTTAAGGTATAGGTGGGATTTCTTCACTTTTTTTTGGTGAGTTTGTTGCTATGAGAATTAGTTATGAAGATAGATAAGATATTAAATAGGCTTGTGGGAGAAATAAACAGGAAACTCTGACAGCAAACACTATCAAGCTTACCAAGTGAAACACTATCACCAATGCTTCATCCACAAGAGCAGAAGCTAGATGTTAGCCTGCCTGGAATATTTGTAAGATTACTTTTGACTAATGTGCTGAAGAAGGAGGCAGCAGTTAATCTCCTTTAGAGCTTCCAAGAACCACTCTACACTTACCACATACTATGAGCTGCAGTCACACTTGAAGCTGGCAGCTTAAAAAACACAGCCTTCCAACAGTATTGTTTGTTAGCACAGTGATTCACGTAATAGAACAGCTGGGAGGTTTAGCAGTACTTAAGAGTATGAGAAACAACAACAACAACAAAAACCAAAAATAGTCACTAGGAGCAAAAGATGCGCTTCAGACACTGTAGCTGTCTTACCTGTGTGCTGTTGCCAGCTGCAATATTTTTGTCAGCACCCTATTCTCCCAATATGCAACTTGGTAGCTAAGGGTGTCTCTGTGTTAGATTTCTGTCGAGTCTTTTGAGCTTATTCAAACCCATCCTGCTTTGAAGACTAACTGTGTAGTGGAGGATAGTAATCAACTGGGTTTTACTGCTGAAACATGACTCTAGAGATCTCTAACTCACATGTCAGAAGATAGATTGAAGAGATAGCAAGACTAGTATCTCTAGATTTCCAGTTCCCTCAAAGGAGAGGAGAAAAATCTCTTCTACTGCACTCTGATGTTTAGGGCCACTTCATGTGAGGATTAAAAAGAAAAAAAACCAGTAATAACAAAATAATAATAATAAAAAAAATCTGAAATCTGAACCAAACTCAGACAAATCAAACTGACAAGTCTTGATAGCTCTGCAGTTATCTCTTCATCCTGACTGCCTGGAATAAAGAAGAAGTAGCATATATGTATTTTTCAGTTTTTGATCTTCTTGCCAATACAGTCATAAATTGGAATGAAAATGGCAATATTTTGTTTTCAGAAAGATATGATAAATCATAGTTTCACCTAGTTGAAGAATTTTTGCCTTCATGTAGCACGAAAGATTAACATTCTGTAAACCACCATTATTACCTCACCGTTAAATATTTTTGGTACAGTGCTTATACACATACATGGGAAAACTACATACAGTTTCTACTCAAGGGATCTCATCCAGTCAAACACACAGCATAAATCCATTTCAAGTATTTTTTTGGTTGGGAAGAATCACCATTTTGGAACTTAACAAATCTTTAGGTAAGGCCATTGGTGAAGTCTTCAAAAAATAATTACATTAAAGGGAAAAAAAAGAAAAGCAAATCAAAATACCAGGGCAGCAGGAAAAAGTAATGTCAAAAATTTTTCAAGGCATGCAAGTAGAAGCAAGGGTCAAAGTAGAAGCAAGGGTCACCTGTTGATATTTCCAAAATATACCTGACACTGATCACTGGATCTTTCTTATTTGATTTTTTCCTCTACTTTGAGAAAACTTGCTCTTCTATTCTAAGGAAAGCACTGCATATCTCAATCTCTTTGATTTATCAGAATTTCAAGTTCACATTCATGACAACTGTATCAGCTATTCCAGCACTGATTATCTATTTGATAGGATTAAGGGACAGTTTGGGGTGAAAAGATAGAAAAAGGCAATAATACCATGGTATGATGTAAAGAATTATTCTTCTCATCCTAAAAATGTTCTTGAAACAAGTCTGATGATTGTTATTCAATAAGTCATCACCATTTTAACTGTTCCACTTTAAAATTTAGTATGATTAGAAGTTTGGAAAAAAAGACATCAGAAGGTATAAACTATCCATTTGCCTAATTTTTGAATTGTTTCAATTTTTGTCATATATGTCTTCAATGTCACATTAGTGATTTTCTGCTTCAGCCTTCAAGAAGCAAATACACCTCTTAGAAGTCTTCAATCATATCTGCCAGTCTCATGTAGACACTTCAGTATTTTACAATATCTCAAATCACACTGAATACCTTTTGTTTAGTGAGCTGAATTATTTTTTCTGTGATAGCATGATGTACAGGACAATGGGGGAAAGGAATAATACTGATAAAAAAAGTGATAGCAGAATTTTCCTTTAAAAGAAAGGTTAAAAGTATCTTCATAACTTAGTACAATAAACAGTGCAATCCAACTGTTTTATAGGTTGTCTTAAAACTTCTGAAAAAATTATATACTTGAAGGCAAATATTCTATTTATTATGTGTGGTAGTTAGGTGTACTTTTATATGTCTGAAACTGTGCCAGTAATACTTTATACTGAAAAGGCAAGGTTCCATGCCCTCGTCTGTGTATGAAGTTTCAAGCAAAGAGAGAACACTGAAAGAAGTGAGCAGCTGGCTAAATGTCTTGGGTATTACAGTTCACCATCAGCAGAAAGCCAGAGCAAAGAGAAGTCATTTGGAACTCTGTCTAGGTCTAAACATGGTCATAGGTGAGTATGTTTCTGTTTCAAGTGAGTTCCAGAGAGTGCCTGGGTTTTCAATTTTTGATGATTTTTTCCTGTGAGATAACCACTTCCAATGGGATAGGAAGTCGAAACTAGATTTATTTTTTTTTTTAGGGTAACTTCAGCTTTTATAGTGTGGTTAGTATTTTGAACTTTACATGCATGCCTTAGTATACTGCAAACATTGCATAGCCCAGGTGGAACATTGGCTCTCTCCCCAAACTCATGCAGGACGAACCAGATAAATCCGACTGAAAGAAGGAGCTCTCTGGATAGATCCTGATCCAGTCCTCAGTGAAAGCAACAAAAGGACTCACAGGAGTTGAATCGGGCCACCAGTAGAAGGAAGTCAAGCATTAAAAATAAGGGTTGAACGGATCACAGGGTCAAAGCGGTAATGTGGAAGATGTAGTCATTCAGCAAGGCCTCCCACGTAGCACTGGGATACTTTGACACTGATTGGACTTGAACCCTGATCTGATTGAGAAGCTTAGTACATTGCCAGTGAAACAGGAAATGTTTCCCTCCACTACTTGTTACAATAGAGGCTTTAATTGGATTGAATTTCAGCCAACTGGGTAGCATCCAGGCCTCAACTCTGCCAGACTGAAAAGAGCCTGAGTAAAAAAACACTGTATGGGTCAAACAAAAATATGTACAACCTCAGAATTTCCCCAGGTCTCCAACTATTGAGAAAAAGACATTGGAACAGAAAAAATTACAGGATTGAACCCTATGGGACTCTCCAGTACAATTTGCTTGAGCTAGAAGGCGGTTGACTAACGGTGTCCTACAGTTTTGACTTGAGAGAAAAGAACCATATCAATTTGTGAGTGGCGTTTTCCCAGTTTTCACAGTGGTGTTAAAAGAACTTTATATCTAAATGTTATCAAAGATCAAGTTCCATTGACAAGACGCACAAGCTTCAGTATAGCTGTCCTGGCAAAAGATCAATGGTCATCTGGGTTGTTTCCTTTACTTTTGCCAGGATTTGCTCTTAAACATCTGAGGATCATCCAAGAAGCCTAAGGTTTCCCCATGTTGTATTCTCATTATCTTTCCATCAACATTTCTCAGAAAAGGCAGACTGAACACCAGGTACTGTCTGGAAAAGACAAAGGCTGTAAGGAATTTCAATCATTGCAAAAAGTCTTCTGAAAAGATGAATAAATAGATTTCATGCTTAAATAAAAGACATGGCAAGAGAAGGTGGACAGAATGGATAAATAGTGAGTGGAATCTCTTCTGCTACATAGTGGGCATTAAAATCCTGGATACCAGCTGCTGAACACTTTGCATGGAGATTCAGGACCAGTGAGTATTACCAGTTAATATTTAATTCTTGTGGGATTTTTTGTGTAAAATCTTGTTCAGCAGAGCATTTAAGCAGGTGGGTTAAATTTTACAAATACAAATCGTCACAGTTTGGAACACAATTCAGTACAGGATGTAGATTGAAGTCTTTTGTTGAACAAAGGCCATAATATTTTTATACATATTTGTAACACAGGACTCTGGATAGCATGAAACCACCCTGAGCATTCAGATATTACCAATTCATAGTGTGTGCTGGGATAGTGTCAAATTTTTGTTAGGTATATATTGGGTTCAGTGCTTGACTTTTGAAGAATTTTTATTTACTAAATGTGGAAATACTGAATTGAGAGACTGAAGCCCTACATCCTGACACCCTGCCCTTTGACTGGTTTTGGCAGCATAGGCTGCCAACAGCCTGCCTCTGTCCAGCACTGGCATAGAGGCAGAGTGCCCCACACAGAATTGTTGTAACCACTCCTCTGTGATCCCACCACCTCTGCGGGACCCAACGGGCAGCTCAGCTCTTACATTTAAAAGGTACCATTGGCTGCACCACTGGCTGTTCCTTGCAGATGATCTGGACACCCCATGTCCCTGGCAGTCCACTGTAGCTGTGGCATTGCCTGTGGTCTTGTGCTTGCTACCAGTGATTGGGTGAGTCACCACATGTGTGCATTGTTGCTTATCTTTCCTACTGCCTCAATAAAGATGTGGTTTTTAATGTGTGGTCAGGATCTATGCCTTTTGAGACCACAAAGATATTTTTACTTTGTTTCAAAATAAGGTTCTACTATCAGTTTGATATTGTAATGTTAAATCACTAACAGAATTTCTCAGGTATCTGTCATAGTTGTGCCTGGGTACCAAAACATATATGTACAAGTTTTATACATATCTTTCAGTTTGTAAATATTTTGGATGCAGTTTACCTATGAATTCAGATTTACAAATGCTTCTACTCTATTATTTCCGTGGCTGTTGTAAGCTTCATTGATGATGGGACAAGAAATGCAGACGAAAGCAGAACGGATGCCAAGGCCCCTCTGCCAGATATGACAGGAGGACTTGCTTTGCAATGTAACGCTACATATTTTAGCTTGTCACTTTGTTAGTGTAATTTTATCCTAGAATTTTTGCATTTTAATGGAAATATCAAATTTGAAAATAAGATGCCTACCTGCCTATAGTTGCATTTTAAAAACAGAGAATAAAGATATATGTTTTTTTTTTTAATGTAGTGAGAGATTTTGCTATGAGACTCCCACTTCCATGTTCTGAATTGAAGACAAAGAGGACTGTCTTGAATTGAATGGTTATAAAAATATACATTGGAAAATGCATTAAATACACATTGTAGAATATAATTTTTCCTTGGAAATGACACTTTCCTGCATTCAAGGTTGTGAAAAAATTGAGAGATATTTTATTGCAGGCTGCAATCATTGCTACAGGTCTATTAATGCTAGAGAATTTTATTAATGGCTGGCTGGTGAAAAATCAGCTTGCGTGTCCATGATGCTACTGATCACACCATCAGCTAACCAATTCAATAACAGCAACAACTATCAAAAAATCCCGACACCAAAACTCCCCCCAAATTCACTCAAAATTCTCTGTGTAATATTTAACAGCACTGTTGTTTTAGTCCAGAGAGGATGAATACATGAAAGACAGTGATACAAGAGCATGCGTCCTAAACACAAGAGCAAAAGAGAATCCTTTTCCTATTACATCTCTTTTAATATAAATTATGTCATTCCCCTCAAAAGTTAAGCTAATATAAAATATTAAGGGCAAACAGGGTTGCTGCAGGGATTTAAATTGTGTTTGCTATACAGCTTTACACAAAGAAATTATGTATTTATGAAAGAACGAATGATAAGAAAATCTGACACTAAATATTTTTGTGGAGTTTATGGTGTTTTTTAGAAGTATTAGAAGTTTTCAGAACTCATTTTACATATATAAAGCATGTGTAGCAGGCTTCAAAAGAGCATGATTATTAAGTATCATGAAATCATATAATGTTCAATCATATAATTGAAATGCAGTTCCTCAAGAATGCCTTTTAGTAAATATCCCAATTGAGCTACTCATATAAAATAACTAAATAACTGTTTATTTTCAGCAAGTAGGGGGAGAATTAAAACAAAACAAAATAACAAAACATGGACATTTTTTTACTACATTGACAGGCAAAGACTTTTTGGTGGTTTATGTAAAGCTAATAAATATCAAGGTATATATGCAGTCCTATAGATTGAATTAAATAGCAAAAGATCCTCTAAATTTCAACACACTTTATACCTCCTACATGCACCCTACTGAGAAAAAACCCTAAACAAACAACTCATTCCTTGAAAATGCATGTAAGACATTTACAATTGTATACATATCTTGGAATCAGGCAATGGCTTTACTTATATTGGCTTAATTTCCTCTTTCTCCTTTCACAGATTCATAGAATATTCTGAGTTGGAAGGGACCCACAAGGATCTTCAGTAAATATTTCCTACTGAATGGAGTTCTTGCCTTTTTCAGCTTTTGAGTCATTCACCTCACTGTTTTGGCACTCCCACTTCCCAGCAATTACCATCCCCAATGGCTTTTGCTCTCATGTATGTTTTATCAGTCATTTATCCCAGATGATTTCTTATCCTTACCATGGACTACACCATTTTTAGTAAAGTCTTTTACCATTTTTAGTAAAGTCTGGCAACCAGGCAAGAACTGGGATTTTTTTATTATGTTTTGTTTACTTGCTTTTTTTCCCCTCTCTTTTTCTTCATATCAAAACATGGTTTGAGGCAGTATCACAGTGGGCCTCTGATATTTTTGCCTGGTGAGGATTTTACCTGGAAGACTCAGTGCACTTCTGCTTCCAGTGTACCAGTCTAGGTCAGCTGGGAACTGGGCATGCGACAGTAGGCTTGGGTCTGACATGGGCACCATCCATACTCCTTGCAACCAGGAAAAGCTCAGAATCAGAATCTCCAGGTGGATTCCATAGGTAAGTATGTCAATCGAGTGTTTGAGTGTTGCCTGCCCCACTTGTTGAACACAGGCATGAGGCCATATATTTTTTCAGTCCCCCACCTATTGCTGTCTTCCGGATGTTTGGTACATACTCACGCAGGCAGACTTTGAGTTGGGGATATAACTTGCACCAGATGCACAATTATTTACTCCAGACTCCTTTGTTTCCTCGTTCTCCCTCTCTTGTCCAAAGGCAGAGACAAGCCCAGGAAGGCAGTTACTCTCTAGAATGATTCTCAGAAAAGGTGCGTATGAGAACCTTCAGCACATCTTAATGTTGTGCTTTAGAAATAAAAAGCACAATGCAAATGTCTTTTCATGCATTCCTAAACCTGGAAGGCTGCTCTGAAGCTACTCAAGTACCTAGATGGGTTTTCTAGCGCTAAGTATCTGAATCACTTGTTTGGGATTTCACAAACATGTCTTAAAATATATGTGCAAATTTTAAGGAGAAAGTATCAGATAGATCAAGAGCACCTTTTCTTTCCCACTTAATGTGAAATTATTGTTTGTTTTTGAAGTCATAAAAAAGCATTACTTGAGCTGTATTTATTAATTTTTTTCCCCTCATAGCAACTCAAGATAGAAGGTAAGAAACTTTCATAAAGCGGATGAAACTTGCAGCATTTTTATTTTAAAGTTTTTGAACGGTACTTTTGATTTCCAGTGCCCAAGTCCCCCATTTTATGGGGTATTTTTCAGTCTCAGTTAAACCTTTGTATTAGCACTGAGGTTGGGCCTGTCGCTGAGATACAGGGCAACCAAAAAACGAAGGTAACTAAATACTTTTTGGGTCAAAACTTCTAACTCTAGCTTCTGATTTTGTAGGATGTGGCCCTTCAATGTGTGCAAAAGAAAATGAAACCTTACTTCCTGATTATAAAAAGCTCTAAGCCAGATTCCTGAGTTTAAAATATAACTCTGGTGATACACAGCTTTATAAGGTGAAATGCTAGAGTCAGATTTAACATGCCATGTGTCATGCACATCAAATACTCAATTTGTAGAGTTTAAAAACATTGAACATTTATGAGAAGACTCTACATTATTTTCACAGCCCTAACAACATTAGTCAGAATTCATACTTTATACATAAATTCAATAGTGAAAAAGTTGTGGGGTTTTTTCCAGGCATATTGTTTTTATCTATGTTTACATCCCTTATCATCTCTTCTTAAGCAACAGCTGTGACAAGGAATTTATAGATGTTTTTCCAATTTGTAATAAATCATCTGGACTAAATTCTGATTCGATTAAATCTTTGAGATTATTTTTGTTTTACCTAATTTGGCAGACATCAAAACCTGCTCTTGTGGACAAAAAGCATTTATTGCAATTCTAGTGTTACAATTTAAGAATCTACTTAAATGCAATGTTAAATCACATAAATACCCAAGGAAATGGTTATGGATTAATTTTTAAATGAACATATAAGGCAATCATCTTGGAAATTTGAATGTGTTTTTACTCTGTTTTCATAGAGCATGTATTTATCTGCCTGCTCAACAATGCCTCTTATCAATTTCACCAGGTGCAAAGCAGAAAACTAACAGTGAAAGACTAGAAGGATCTCTGGAGTAAAAATAAAAACAAAATAGCTTCTTAGATTATCTTGCATTGTTTTCACTGTTACTGGAAGATAACGATAGCTGTGTAACTACTGCTTTTATCACATAAATACATAAATAAATAATATTTCATAATCACTTGCAACTTGCTCAGATTTCTACCATACGAAAATGCTCAAGAAATCTTCATGCAAACAGATATTTTTGCAATAATTTAATTAAATTCTTTCTCGTTGTATTCTGAAATAGCCAACGATGTCTCTTAAAATGTGTAATGACTACCTATATTTGAAATATTTGCTCCTGTGAATGGTATTTTCGTCTCTACTTTTTTACGTACTCCAGGAGGGTGTCCGCCTGTGCCGTTCAGTTTAGGTTTTCTTTGCAGCAAATGCATAAAGGCTTATTTTGAATGCTTTACTTCACAAAGTACATGCATATGTTTTAGCACAAACAGAGCTTGTTGGTTTTGGTTAGAGTTGTGTGAGGTTGGTTTTTGTGTGATTGGTTTTTAATTGTTGTTTTATAAAATTACCCCACAGGCTACACATACTAAAGCTTCAGGGGTCTGTTTTTCACCAGTTTTTATCAAGTGTCAAACACTTAAGACATATATAATTTCATGTGACGTGTCTCATTTAATTTTACTTGTACAGAATAATGATTTTTCGAATACTTGAAACATTGGTTATAAATTTTCTCCTTCAGTTCTTGAAAGTAAATCCAAATTCTGCTGCAAAAGAAACCCAGTTAATGCAATAAACCAGATGTTTCATCACTTCTAATTGATAGCAAAATCATTCTGGAATCTTTCATGTAGTTCCTATTGGCAAGAAAAGTAATTTTACATAATCAAGCATAATACCTACTATGCAGGAGATCTGGCTTTCAGACCTAGCTGGCAATATCTTTGTGATATTATTAGAAGTGAAATGATGTTTCAAACAGCTCCAAAAGTATAGGACTCTTTTGAGTGGTTCAGGTATATAGTTACTACAAGCTTAAAATAAGAAAATTTTTAGCATTATTTGAAAGAAACAGAGGAAACAGTGTTATAGATGAATGTGCCATTTTGAAAACATCCCATTTGGAATAATAGCAATGAAAATCATGTGCATTTGAAACATGTCAAGTACTCCTGATATGCAGAAATACAGATACCCAATATAATAGTGTAATTATTGCTGTCTCAGCAGCGGTGGCAGATTTGACTTCTCCTTTTAAATATATATATATATATATATAATTTTTT
>VZTG01005248.1:1698229-1734804 GCA_013397845.1 Melanocharis versteri | reverse complement strand
TATATATATATATAATTTTTTTTTTCTTTCCCCTAGAAGGGCTTTTAAGTCAGGAGTTTTAAACCTGGTGTAAAAATCTCTGGTCTTGGAGCAATTTCATATATAGATATCAGGCTTTCTGTTTTGGAGCTAAAATCCATAGTGTAGCATACTTGTTTTGTCAGTCCATCACACAGATCTATGAATGCATATGAAACTGGAGATCTTTAAGTATCTTATTAGACTCGCAGATTATTGTGAGTTATTAGATACTAGAAGGACACATTGATCTGGTAACAAAAATGTTCTTAAAAGTGTTTTCTAGAAATATAACACACAATATATATTTAATAAGTTTTTATTATATGTTTAGATAATAGGCCATGATTAAGATGGAGCTATTGAATTTATGGTGTTAATTCTCCTGTATCTTCCATTATTATTAATTCTGCTTTTCACACTCTCCAAAACTCTGCTTTCAAATAGTACTTAGTACTTCTTTCAGGGAAATCAATGAAAATTGTCCCACTTTCTGTGTCTTAGGATTTAATTTTAAATACTCACATAAAAATCCCTCCTTATGACGTTGATTTACAAAGAATGAACCTAAAAATCTTGCAAATGGCACAGATATTGGCTCTGGAGGGGCTGAGTACTCTCATAACTTGAAGCTCCATTTTGAAGATGAGTCATTATGAGTCTGTATCACCAAACCTGAAATCTAGAAAATCTTCACTTAAAGCTAATGAGATGTAATCAGATGTTGTCAATGCAAAATGAAGAACCATAATTCTGGAATTGTATCTGCTAAACATACTCCATGGAGCAGTTAAGTCACTGAGATTTCTCATGAAACCTCTGCAGAAAATGGTTTACCATTGAAACATTAAATTCTGTCTTCTGTTTCTTTAACACATACCGACTCCTAGTGTTTTGGTGAGTTTCACCTTAAATAATCCAAGTATATTTTTCCACACATCTAAGATATGTTTTAGTATATCATTCATTTTTGATGCCTATCTCCCACACAAATGTGTGGAGAGGAAAAAGACCCCTCTTTGCTTCTTCTGAAACTTTGAGACAGGACAGTAAAAGAATGGACTCTCATGGTCACTAGAATGTTTTTTATGTGATTTGCAACATCACATATTATGCACCTGTCTCTGGAACAGTCTGTTTCAGGATAAAACATAAGAGAGTTTTGCCATGAAAAGCAGCAAATTCATCAAGACGTTTATTTTTTAAAAAATTCTTTAAAAATTTTCTAAAATTTCTTTACAAATGTCCCTAGAGTTTTGTTTTTTTTTTTTTTCTGTTAGCCTGGGTAAGATATGGCCATTTTGTATATGGTTAGTAAAAAGTCAGGAAGGGGATTTTTCCCATGAAAAGATCATGTTGTTCTCTTGTCATAATTAGGATTTTTTATTTCATCTTTTTTCTTAATAGTTCCCTAAGATTCTGGGTATTATCATAGTTTTTAAATTCTGATATTTTCTGTCATTTCAAAGAGTAAACTAAAACCCAAAGTATCCTCGTAAGCAATTTAATCTTTGTTTTGTGCATTTAAATTGTAGACAGAGAACTGTTGAACTTGTAATATAAACTTAGATTTGAATTTAGGAAGATGAATGTGAGCCTAATTCCTTACCAAGCTCTAATTCTCCTCAAAATATACTTTTCCTTCAACACCATATCCTATGGCTTTTTAACAACTTGTCTCTGTAGCCTCTGATATTAAATTACTTTGGACTTTATATATGTTCATAGTGTTATAGCATGTCTTCCATCCAGCTAAATTGCCAAAAACTCCTGCAATACCTGATAAAACACAAAACAGAAAGCTACAATAAAAACTAGCATCTTTGTATGGGAGTTGCAAGTATTTCTGCCTCCTTCTGAAAGCAAAGAGAGCAGAAGTCTCTAAAAGACACCTCCAGAAACAAGTGTGTTACAGAATCAGAGAATCATGGAATCAAGTAGGTTGTAAAAGACCTCTGAGATCATCAAGTGCAACGTATGTATGAAGAGCACCTTGCCATGGCACTGGGTGCCAGGTCCAGTTTTTTCTTAAACACTTCCAGGAACAGTGACTCCACCGCCTCCCTGGGCAGCCAATGTCTGTGAAGAACTTCTTCCAAATGTCCTACCTAAACCTCCCCTGGCACACTTAAGCCTGTGTCTTCTTGTCCTACTGCTAGCTGCCTGAGAGAAGAGACCTACCCTCACCAGGCTACAGCCTCTTTCTGAGGAGCTGTAGAGAGTGATAAGGTCTCCCCTGATGCTACTCTTCTCCAGAGTAAACAACCCCAGCTCTCTCAGCCGCTCCTCGCAGAACTTGAGTTCCACACCCTTCCCCAGCTCTGTTGCCCTTCTCTGGACACACTCCATCATCTCAATGTCCTTCCCAAATTGAGGGGCCCAGAACTGGGCACAGCACTCAAGGTGTGGCCACACCAGTGTCAAGTAGAGGGGAAGAATCACTTCCCTGATCCTGTTGGCCGTAGTTCCTGATACAGGCCAGGATGCCATGGGCTTTCTTGGCCACATGGCACCCACGTGGCCATGCAAGTGTCAAAGGCAAGGGGTAGAAAAAAGAAATGTAAAAGTCGTGTTTAAAATCTTATGGCTTCAGAAAAGTATTTGTTCACATTCCTCATTGTCTTCTGCAATGATACAAGACTTCACATCTACTGCCCTCAGTCCCAACCATAATGTATTTTTCAGACACAATTAAAAATAACTTTGTCCTTTAGATTTTTAAAATAAAATTGAAGATATTTATATACCTTTTGTTTTTTAAACTGGAAAAAAAAATGCATTCAAGTAGAAAATGCTTGACAGGAAATTATTATTTGCACTGTGCTGAATACAAGAGAGGAGATGTCTGTGTGTGGGATGCAAGTGAAGACAGTTATAAAAGGAGTGCTACGAATAGAAATAAAACCAGTGTAGTATCACAGAAGTAAAAGGTTACTGTCTCTTAATGGTGTGAAGGAACTGGGATGACTAAGAAAATAAGAGCTTATAGGCAAGAGGGGAGAATGAAGGACGAGTGCAAAGCAAATGCACTGGGCTGTGAGGCAGTTTGCTCAAAGGAAAGGTGCATACTGGTTCCTGTCCTTCTGTCCACCTGCCGAATTCCCCAGAAGAAGCAAAGAACATGTCATTTGGAAGTACGAGAGGTACTGCCTGAAGAGAGGAAATACTCCGTTACTGTGAGTGACTCGTGTGACATTATAAAAGGACAAGACACAGGTCCTGCAGACTGTTCAACTGTTTGTTCAGAGACTGCGAGACCTCTCCTTATCCTATTTCCTCACAAGCAGCCATAGCTGTCTGCTGTCTAATAATTTCTTCTGGGGAAGGGAGGCACAGAGGCCCGTCAGCTCCAGAGAGTGCCAGTACCATTGAAACTGCCCTGGCATACATATCGCATACCCAGCGTGGTGTGAGACACTGCAAAGACTGGTCTCTGGAGACATTTTGGGGTGCATGCATGTGGGTGAAGGGGCAGGTCAGGCCTTGCCCTGGCAAAGCAGTGCACTGCCCCACACACCCAACCTCCCTAGAGCCAGTATTCCTGCCTGGCAGTGGCTGCCGATCATGGGCATCCCGGAGGTCCACAGCTGCCCCTGGAGCCTCTAACTCAGCTCCTAATTAGCCAAATGACCAGAAGTTCCACCTGGAGAAAAGCCCAGGAAGGCCAAGAAGTATTTAAAGCTGAATGAGAGGCAAACACACATCCTAATCCTACCTCCTTTTAGAATTTCTATCAGCTGAACACTGGTGGATCCTTGGAGTTTGTAGCTATATTTGTTCTTTTCTATATCTTTTCTGCCTTTCTTTCTTTCTCTTCTCCTGTTTCCCTCTTCTCAGAATTTTTGAGTAACTTAAAATCAAAAGGGCTTAGAGTTTTCTAAGTTGAATGGGCTACATTAATGCTTTGTGGAAGTGTTTCGTTTTGATTGAGTGCTGCACTAAACCTTTTTCCAAAGTTCTCTTATTTACTAAATTTTGCCAGTAAAGTCTTTTTTGTTGTTTTGACGTCTTGGGAATATCTTGTCAGTATTTGTCTCTTGTTTGTGACTCAGAGTGTATGAACAACCAAAAGCCCTTTTAAAAGCCTCGTCGAGTGAGTTGTTTGGGCCTCACCCATGGAAAGAGCTTACACATTTCCATAAAAATGTGCTGCAAAATTCAAACAAGAAAAGTAAGTGAATGACAGCTGCAGTAAATACCACACAATGCACACTGCACTATTCTTGAATAGAAACTGTGGAAAATGCAAAATGCTGAAAGCTAGGAAATTCAAAGTTAACATGCTCAGCCTATCCTTAAGTTACTTGCTGCTTAAATAATCACAGTATCATTACCACTAGGAGTGCCATGGGCAAATGCAATCAATCAAAGTCACAGAAAAGCTCTGAAACAATCTAATTGGTCCAAGGCTTCCACTGTAACATTTCCACTACAGGATTCAAATATAAAATATTTCCTTTCTATAAAATAATATTCACTCCTGCTTTTGCCTTACAAAGCCTAAGGACAAAGAAAAAACAGTATTATTTGAAATACAGACTAATAAAGTATGTGGCTCTTAACATCTTGACAGCCTAAGTCACAATATAGGCAGAGAAGAAGAGAGGGAGAAAAGAGATGCAGATGTATAGCAGACCTGTCTGGGATATATATGTTATGGAATAAGTGGACTAAAGTTAAAGAAAATAGAAATCCAATTTCTGTTAGAGGTGGCTGGTAAATTGAAATCATATTTCTCCAAAGAGGAATTTTTAATTTTATTTTTTTTTCAATTTATGCATCTTTGTTTCTTAGCTGAAATTCAGTTTCTAAGTAATAGCTAAGAAAATTGTAGTGTTATGAGAAAAGCCAAATTTAGGTATTTTTACTCAAAAACGTATTTAAATACATCACTGTTTCCTCCTATAAATGTAAGTCTTGTCAAGAAATTTGACTGGTAACATAAAGTAAAAAAAGAATTGCTTTTGGGAGATGTGGATTTGAGCTCAGCAGGTAGGTCTGCTGAATAAGAATGAAGGACAGAATCACCATTTTATTTGTAACAAAGACAATTTAAAGCTTTGTTGAGGATTTAATTATCGCTATATTTGATCTTCTCCCTGAAGGAAAAAACAGATGAAGCTTATATGAGTCTGATAAATTGCCCCTGAAGACAACAAGCAGAGCACAGAGGGTTGGTTAATCTACAGAGTGGTTTACTTTGCTGTCTGTTTCCAAGATCATTCTTCTCTGAAAACACTGACCTCTCAGCTCATGGCCTTCTCAAAAGCTTTCCTTCAAATTTAACTTTTCTTATGGCACAAACTAGTTATTGCTAGATTGGTAGCAATGTGACTGCGTTAACCATCTTTCCTGCTCTTAAAGTGTTTTTCTCCAATAGCTATTAGCCCACCCATTTGTAATTAAAATAATGAGACCCAATTCACCACCAAATAACATTTCATGGTGTTTGAAGTGGAGACAAAATCTAGGAACTGAGAGATTGAGGACAATGTGGGTGAGAAAACCAAGAGATTAAAGCTGTGTGAAATAGAGGTTAACAAATGTCTACATTTCAAACAGTTGGAGTTTTTCCCCCTCTCTGAGGAAAAATGATATAACAAAGGAAGACAGATAACAAAATATAATTTTTTATGAGTTTGGTTTCCTTTTTTTCTGTGAACATTGCCAGATAGGTACTAGAATTATGTATTAAAAATTTATTAACAGAGGAAAATGTGTTTTACATTGGCCAGGAGTCACATCCAGGATTTCTGCATATCAGATGTTGCATTACAATGAAATCTCAACGTAAGTAGCAATAAGCTGTTGTCTGTTACATGTGAGTGTGAGCTTGTATTCACATCCAAATCAGAACTGTCAATCTTAAACCAAGCCTAAGTCCAGGCAACCTTGAGACAAGATCCAGGTCTTAGAGGGAAAGGATTCAGTTCTCTGTGTCAGTTTAGGCCATTATTGTACGGACCTAGATGTAGTGTACTTTTCCAATTGCTGGGAAACCGTACTACGTCTTTTGAAATTCACTTTTCCTTGAATAGGGCAAGTCAGACAGATGTTCTAGTCCACAGGCTGGTGTTCTTGAAGACCACTTAGGTGGCAGGCCCATCAGGTCCAGGCTTGGATAGGCAGGTGGGTCTCAAAGCACTGTGGGATTATGCCCGCTGGGCACTTGAGAAGCTGTTTGTTTTTCAGCAACTCAATATGTCTTTTGTAAGAGCAAGTCTCATTAGGTGCTACAGTGCTGGACACGTAGCAAAGAAGTTACACTGCCTGCCGGTAGCGAGGGGAATTTTGAAGGCAGCTGTGGCAGCTTGCAGGGAGATGTACCTTCAGTGGAATTGTGAAGAAGCTGACTGGTTTGGTTTATGCTTTTAGAATAGAATGAAACTAAAGTAACCATCTTGAACAGTTTTGGACATGTTGTCCAATCTGCCACCACCTATTCCTCATGCCTTCCCAGGAATGCCCCATGACCCTTGACAGCCAAGTCAGAAATGGAGTCCTATGCAGAAGGACAGCACTCCAAAGACAGGAAGTGTCACAGTCGGACACAGCCCGGGGAGAAAAGAGGCAGCTGAACTCAGGAAGAACAGGAGAGAAATGCATTTATTTATTTATATACAGATGGGTTTTATACCCTAGGACCCTGGAATGGTGTAAAGCCATTGGATCCTTGGCCACCCACTCCCTAGGTTTATTGGTCAGATCCTAAAACACCCATTTCCCAAACAGTTCCTCAGAATAACACCAACAAGGTGCAAAACATCTCACAGGTGCAAGATAGAAGAATTATTTACAAAAGCTCTCTAGCTGTTTTTCAGCTAGCTCCGTGAGAAAGTGAGGATGCACACTGACAAGCAGAAAACTGGAAAATCTCATTGCCACCAAGCTTTCAGTGTCCACAAGGAAGGAGTTGTTACAGAGCTTATTAAAGGATGACATACACTGAAGCAGGTGTATTATACAGCCTATGCTGTTTATGAGTGCACAGATCCAGGATGAAAAGTATAGACAGACTTTTTCTTTTTTTTGTCAATTGAATGCATTATTTTTATTTTTTGGGTCTTACCTCTGTGTTAAATTTTATTATTTTCTCAGGGAGAAACTATTTGATGTGACAATATGATGAACACTGCTCAGGTAGATTCTTTCTTCCATCTTAACTGCACAGAAAACTGAGTGAAATTAGGTATCTCATTTTATTAGGGGTTTGATCTTATTTTCTTTTTAATATGTTTTATCAATTTTTCTTAAACATGTATATCGTTATGCACTTGTTAGAGCGCTGTCAGAAAGCATGATTTTTGTGCTTGGAATGCTTGTGGTGGCAGTACATTTGTGTGATCAAGATAAACACATTTCAGTCTGTCTATGCACCAGTAAAAAGAGAAAATTGCAGAGAGAAAAATAGGAAATGCAAGTGTTCTGAAATAGGTATTTTAGAAAGTTTTAGTTGTGCATCTTCTAGTTACAAAATACTGGCAAACACATAAAAAAATCAAAGTTAAAGATAATTCCGTCAAACAATATGTTATTATCCTGTGGAATGCAGGATACCTGGCAAGACAGTAATGGTATTTGAAGAGGACGAATTTAAAACCAGAAAATACTCTTACAAAGATACAGGCACAGCTAGGAGCTAGGAAGCTAAAAACTCTTTTTTCTTTCTTCTGTCTTTCCTCCTTCCAGTGAGGTTTCCAGAGCTGGTCAGTGTCAGAGTCGTGCTTCAGAATTTGTGAATCAAGAGTCAGATGGAAGATAATAAATTTTAAGTGTGTTGTGACCTGCTCTATCTTTGCTACTCTCAGCATAGACTTTCTATTTTTTATTTTTCTGATTTTCCCTGCTTTTGAGATCTCCACTACGGTTTCACTGACTCAGCTTTAAGTCTGTTCCCACTACTTTCCCTTCTCTCCTGTGTTTTTTTCTTTTTTTGTGGGGGTATTGCTTTCAATCACTGTGAGCCTGTTTCAATTCTTCCTCTCCGTTTTCTTCATTGCTTGTGTCCTTGCTCTATTTGTTTACTTGCAGGTCCTACTGATTTGAGGCTCCAAGCAAGGAGCAGAGCAGGTGAAAGATTACTGTTAGTTAATTCCTTCTCTCCTTTAGCTCTATTACTTTACTAACTGCTAGATTATGAACTGCTATAAACAGACATGTCCAGGAGACTGTAAAGTATGTCAAATACTTCCTTGTTAAAGGAAACCATCAAGTCCTTTTCTAATTTCTACAAATTTCTTGTCTGCCTTCACCAGAGCTGTCACATTTTATAGATTATATCTAAGTGTCCCAACCAGAACAAGATTTTCATCTATTTTACATATATTTTACATAATTTTATGTAAAATTGCACTTTTACGTATAATTTGCTATTTCAGGTATAATCTCCTATGCCTTTAATTCTGTGCCCAAAGGCTTAATAAGTGAAAAAGATATCCTTTATGCCATTCATTATTCAGAATACCATTATGACACCCACTATTTGGAGCGGTGCCTCTGTTGTGTGAGAGCTAAAATTGGCAATGACCCTTTCCTTCTCAGTAGTGCTTGACTGCTGGGCTGAAATTTTCTTAAAAGAGAACTTGATGGATTTCACTTGCATTGCAGGGCAGGATAAAAAAGAGATTTACCCCCATGCGGCAAATCTTGTTGTTATACATAATTATTTTCTTCTAATTTTATTTTATTGTTCATGCTTTATTTGAATAAAGCCTATATTCCAGGAAGAGAATGAGTGCCCTGATGCCTAAGTAACCAGGAAAAGTGTCACTAAAATCAGTGAGGTTTATGCCACCCAACTCCTGGCCAGACAGGTTAGAACATAATGAGACTTCACATGTTTGTTTTCCTCCTCTGCCCCATCTCCCTCAGAAGATGAAAGTGCATAGATGCGTACTAAAAATTAAGAGATATAAATGATATCATCCAGTGGCTTTTGATTCATCTAGGTGACAATAAAGCTGCCAGGTGTTTAGATCAATAAAAACAATCAGTTAAATGACTAAGATATCACAGATGGCCAGATCAATTAAGGGCAATCAATTAAATATCTACGGGATCATAGGTGGGATGGATAAATTAATAGTGCAAATAAATCAAATATTCAGGATGCTCAGGAGGAATATAACCTGAGAAGATAATCATGGGGTAAGTGTCAGTGGGTGTAGTGTTTGGAGTGATGACTGTGTGGAATCTGGTGCATTTGTGGGAGTGTGTTACGCTCCCTGCTCTACTCCACAGAGTTATTACGTCTACATTTTTGCCACGTTATCATTTGGCTCTCCTGCCAGTCTTAGATATGTTGCTGTTGATTTTTGCCTTTGGTGAGGTTTTAACTTTGAAAACCTGTAGATATCGAGAACTTTGATATCAGTTTGCAGAGACCATGTGACTTTATAACAAATGGTAGAATGAACATTTAGCAAAAATAAGTTTATTTTGTTTTAGGTTCTCTCTCATGTGAATATAATTAATTAAGTGGAATTGCCTACTTGCACTGTAAATCTATGCACTTTGCGTGTAGGGGTATGTTTATATATAATTAACTCTAAAATGAAAGAACTTTGTATTATGCGAGAGGTGATGCTCCTCTGGAGACACTCTTACACATAATTCAGCTCATAATTCAATCATATTGGTACACAGGTCATAGTTCTGCACAACCAACAACTTTAAATGGGAAAGTAGGGCTTGATTTTTATTTCTGAAGAACTTTTATTCTTTCACAAATCTTATGTTGCCTTCTCAAACAAAATCCTACCAGCAGCACTCCAAATGTAACTTTTGCAATAATCTCAGTTTCTAATTTGAGTTTCACCCTTTCTGTTTTTCTTTAAATATCTGCAGCATTGTAATTTTACATGGTAATGTTTAGTCTTGGACAAAAGTGCTTGTACGTTAAAATCCAGATAAACACAATAAAAGTAAGATCCATTTGTCTCCATCTGGTTTGTATGATCCTCCTGATGCCAGGGGAAATTACTTGAGAGCCCCAGTAAAGTGATTGGTGTATTTCTAAATACCAGAATATTAAGAAGTGGGCAATAGGCACTGGCAGAAAAGAGCAGCTTTTAAATGACTAGTGATCCTGTGCTGGCAAATTCAAATAATCTGGTGTCTGCAAAGATGGACAGTGGAAACTGAAAAATAAGAACACCATGACATCTAGTGATAAAATAATGGGAAACTTAAGGGAACTTTTGTGAGAGTCAATGAGAATATTTAGAAAATTTTGTGCACTGGTTGGGATGGGATGGGATGGGGGAAAAGCTGGCTCTTCTCGTGCAATTTCTAAGTAATCACTCCACTATGAATAAAACACATCACACTCAGACTGTCATCCTGGGACATTGATTACTGCAGCTTTCTCAGAAAAATTCAGGACTTACAATGGTGATGTTCCTCATTGCATAAAGTAGAATGGAAGCAAATTAACTGCATTCAGCCCTGTGGCCCTAGTCTTTGTCAGAGGGATATTTTTTATTATTTTTATTTCCCATCCAAGTTTCCAGATGTATTATACAGGAGTATTTGAATATTACTTCAGTAAAAGATGAACCAATTGAGATAGAGAACTGACATGTTGCCCTGTTGAATTTGAAACTTCAGAAAAGTTAAAATTTGTGCTTACTTTCTCATTTCCTTTAACATTCACTGAAGAAATACTTCTTTAAAACAGCTCCATACTTTTCTTCTAACTATCTATATCTACTTCAAGAAATCTTTTCTGGATAGTGTTAAATATAATTGCTAAGATACAGTGATAAACCCTTGCAGTCCTGCTCTGTACTTGTCCAATCTGACTTTTTGCCATTTATTTAACAGTAGTTATATAGCCTTGACATTTTCAAAGCTCTATACAAGCACAAACTAATTAATCTTTAGTTTGCCTTTGAGGTAGGTGAGTCAGTATTCTCTCCTTTTTCACAGATATTACAGTCAGAGCAGAGGAAGTACATGAATAGCCTGAAGTCCTACAGAAAATTGGTGTCAAACCCAGCATTTTAACTTGGGCCCTTTTGGAAGAGAGGGTGCTTAACCCTGGAATGTTTCCACTTTCCCAAGGCAACTTTCTGTGTGCTGGGTTATATTTGCATTATTGACTGAAATAACTAATCTGATCGCAGAGAGAAGTTCTGCAGCTATTTTTCTACAGTATCTGTCATGCACTTTTGAAGGGGCACCAAAGATAATAATTGTATGAACGCCCTCTTCTCATACTCTGTTTCTGCACTGGATGTTATTGTTTGTGAACAGAATTCAACCCAAAATCTGCATTCTCCTCATACCGAGGGATAAAGGAAGGCTCAATTCAGCAGCTGCTTCTTCTCTTGTTGTTATGTTGCAAACAATAAAGAAATTATGCTCATTCTGGTTGCTTTAATTCTACATATTCTTCTCTGCAGACAAAGAAGCATATCCTTCATTGTTAGAACGATGCATCACACATTCCGTGTAATATTTAAGAATACATACCCATAAAATAACACCTGCTCTGTCTCATGCTCTCTCAGTTTAAAATGAGGAGATGCTGTCTGACTTTGTCTCTGACAAAGTCCAGTCTGTTTTCATAATGACGGTACTGAAGAGAAGCCTCAGAGAATCTTTAAATACACTAGTCAATAAAAGAATACTTCTAATATCTCACATCCTCATTGAATAATAATGATATAGATTGTGTATTGCTGCAAAATTATCTCAGGATTTTCATTTGAAAACAGAAAAACTCAGTTTGTTATTCAGAGGTTGAGTCTCTGTAAATTTAGCATAAGGCTGAATAGAAGAGCTTCAGTCCTATATTAGGTATCCTCACTTTATTTTTGGCAAGGAGTCTATCTATACCTATCTATATCTATCTATATCTATATCTAATCTATATCTATATATTTAAATCTATATCTACATTTATAGATATAGATACATCTCTACTAGGAAAGAGGTGACGACTACTCCATCACTTTTCTAGCACTATTATGCCAGTAATTTACAAAAACCTTTTAGAAACTTGGCAACAGTGGCCACACTCTGGCACTCTACATTGTGCTAATTTATCTGGATACCAACACAGTATCTGATTTTACTTCCTTATCTTTTTCTCTCTTACATGTATCCTAGAACTGTTACACAGCCTGATATAGGCCCTTCAAACTAAGTCTTCTAAAATTCTGTCCTGTATTAATCATCATAGAGACCTCTTTGAAATCATGTATTTATACTATGAAGGTACCCTAGGTCTTTAAAACCTATGATCCAAACTTATTTAGAAAATGTGAATGGTGTTTGCTCATATGGTAATTACATTTAGCAACTGATATTCTGATTCCAGAATTTCTTGTGTGTAATAGTACCTAGCCCTAAAGCATTTTTGCTAAAATGTCCCCAAGTATTCTTATTGAAATCATTTGGGTTACCAACTGAAATAAGTTTTTTAACTCAACAGTTGAAACTTATCTATTTAACCAGCAAAGCTAGATGATAAACCAGTCTCTGACAGATTAGCAGACTCTTCCCTTTGCTTTTAAGTCTCTGATTATTTCTTTTTATTTTTATTTTCTTTGAAATCTCCAGCCAAAACACACAGGGAATAAAAAAATCATATATGTAATTCTTCATCTGAATTATCTTTTGAGTGTAAGCAAGCTTCCATGGAAACTCAGTTTCATTCTTATGTTTCTTGATAATGAACTGTGAAATAAAAAGTGATTGGATACAATACATCAAGGAATAAAGACACCGTGCCTGAACTGCTCTCCAGCTCCCTAGGAGGAATATCTCTGAACTCTAAGATAAGAAATGCTTTCAGCAGTTCCAAGATAAATAGTCTTCCTAGTCAGTACTCAAGGTCAAAATTCCTCTGTTCCTAGTTTTCTTTGTTAATTCTCATTTTTAGTAAGATTAAATGTCTTGTCAACAAATAATCTTGATACCTTTAAGGTAAATGAAATCTGCTTTTCAGTGTTCAGTGATTTTCTTTGCTCTTTCAAGATGGTTAGTGAAGTGCACAATAGCTAGATATGAAGTTACAGTCCAGCCACCAAGAATCTGTTCATTTTTTGTAAGCCAAGGAGTATTTTGCATTGCCTAATTTTTGGACTGAAAGTCGTTCCTTCATTTTGTAAATATCAGCTGGCTCTGAGGGTGGGGCTACAGAGCCATGAGTAAGAGAGACACTTCTCGGTTCATTAACAAACCATCTAAGAGGAAAAAACCTCTAAGAGAGGAGTGTCAGGGAAAGGAGCTTGCTGACGGGCATAGTAGAATCTCTCAGAATTGGTTCTGGATACTGCTGTGGGTTTGATTTTCTTAATTTCGGTTTGTTTTTTTTTTTTTCAGTTTTAGTGCTGTTTGGGGTTTTTGTTTGGTTGTTGTGGTTTTTTGGTTTTCTTTTCGCAGCTGGCTCTAGTTATTGACCTGCTGGTACATCCCTGCTTGCAAAAACAGTTTTGTATTGGTCAGTTATTTGGCCCAGCAGTCATCCCCATCCCCTCTCCAGCTTGTATCTGGAGCCTGGAGACTGATTGAGAGAGACCCCCACACGGAGAGTGAGGATCTTCTTCTCACACCTGTATTCAACACTGTGTGGAAGAGGAAACTGAAGTTGTGTTTGCCATATGCATGACCTAGAAAGAAGGGTTTTTCTTCAGCCTTTATCACTAGATGTGAACCAGAGAACATCAAATGAAATGACTAGAATGTCTCTAGGATAAAAAGATTAAGTGTGTTTTCATCGAGAGCAAAATATAACTATGTAACTCATTGTCAGGAATGCTGTAAAATGCGCCAGATTCAAAACAATTTCTTAAAATTAGTCAATCTAATGACATAACCTTATCTCAGGAAATCAGTCTGAAGACTAAGAAATTGTCAAGGGATTACCAATGCTCGTTCTGCAAATTTCATTTCATTCTAAAGCAGCCACTTTAATCTCCCATCAGAGAGAGCATGTGGGATACAAGCCTCTGTCTAACTGCTTCCTATATACCTACTCTAATCCTCACCACTGTGACTAATTAAGTGAAAAAATGTGACTCAAGGAAGCAACTGAATTATATCTAAATATACTTGCCTTATAAAGTTTGCTTGAGATAAAAATGGCAGGGTGTCATACTGACTTTTATCCTTAAATTCTCCTTCTGTACTCTCTGTCATGATTTGTCCAGTTCTAAAGTTGAGAAGACCAGTGCTCCTTTTGTCTGACAGTCTAGAATGGGTCACTGTGCTGCAGAACAAAAACCAAGCAGAGCTTCTAACAACCTTTCTAGTCAAATGTAAACTGCTTTTTGTTGACAAGCTCTTTTTAAAATAGAGATTCACTGGTGGTAAGAACAAGTTTTTTCTTTTGAAATGAGTTCTACTCCAAAATGCCTTGAGAGAACGAGTCCAGACAGGAAAGGTTAATATCTCTGCTGCTCATAGGTTTGAAGATTACTGCATTTCACAGGTGCTTGGCTCATCTTTAGCCAGAACAGTTTTGTCTACTGCATCTGTATCTCATTGCCTCTTTCTGTTTCTGCTACTTTTTCTTTCCTTTGTACAGAATCCTTCCCAAAAACAGTCTCTGGCAGGCTACAAAGTTGTGGTTTAAACCCAGCCAGCAATTAAGCCACACACAGACTCTCGCTCACTTCCTGTTCCAGTGGGATGTGAGAGAGAATCAGAAGGGTAAAACTGAGCAAACTTGTGGGTTGAGGAAAATGCAGTTTAATAGATGAAGCAAAAGCCACTTGCATAAGCAAAGCAAACAAAGGAATTAACTCACCAGGCCCCATGGGCAGACAAGGCTCCATTGGGTGTAATGGTGACCTGGGAAGACAAATGCCATCACTCTGATCATTCCCCCCTTTCTTCTTCTTCCTCCAGCTTTGTATGCTGAGCATGACACCATATGGTATGGAATATCCCCTGGCTGGATTAGGGTCAGCTGTACCGTGTAACCTCCCAAATTCTTGTACATCCCCAGCCTAGTCACTGGTGGGGTGATGTGAGAATCAGAAAGAGCTTTGACTCTGTGTAAACACTGCTCAGCAATATTGAAAACATCTCTGCATTATCAATACTATTTTCAGCACAGATCCAAAACATAACCCACAGCAGCTACTGTGAAGAATATGAACTCTACACCAGCCTAAACCAGCACAGCTCTTTTGCTCTTCACTCAGATATTCAAGCTCTAATACAATTATCTTTAAGGACAGGAGGTTAACAACATAGCTAGTCATTAAAAGAAATAATTGTGAAAACAAAGGTATAGTATCAATCTCCACAATACTTCTGCTACCCTAAGACCTCATATATTGCTTCCAAATAAAATCCAGAAAACTGGAACTGTTACTTAACATATTAGCAAAGGAGGATCAGGAGTTCATTCTGTTTTCCCAGAGACTGGAAATATTTTTTGTTCATCTACTTGTTTTTATTTAGTTTAGGCTCATGCTACTTTCCAGCCAATAAAAATGAGAACCCTTCCAGTCTCTTGTTATCTGGGATTATGCAAAACAGGTGTAATACTGGGGATCTGTTGAACAGTGGTTTATTTGAGACATTTTCTGGGAATTTTTTATGGTAAAGGTTTAAGTTATTTCAAATTTTAAAATTACAGAAATTTCCAAGGGATGAAGTAAGCTAGTCTGTGAGCCCTCCTGTTGCCATTAGAAAAAGGTGAGGAAGGATGATAAGGTGGATTTGATCCAGTACTGTCAGAATGCTTATACAAATGCAAGGCTTCTTTCAACAAAGTGTTTGTTTGTTGTGGTTGAATAGCTAATTTCCCCTTTGCATTTAACCCCCCGCCATAGATCTTCATATCTCCCTGTGCTGCTGAGTTTTTGGATCTATATTAAGCATAGGTCTGACATTTTTACCCAGGCTGATATATTGATAATGCCCTTTATTTGGATACAGTTATATAAAACAGCAGTTATGCATATTGGTATATTGGAAAAAACATGGGTCTGAGAGTAATAGTGACAGAAGCAGGTTTTTTTCTTTCAAAAGTATTTTTAGCACTATAATATTTATGCTAATATTCATAAGTTCTTATATTTGTGCATAGACTGAAATTGAACTGCATATAGTTCCATAAATTTTTTTTCATTTTTTCTTAAATTTTGATTTCCTGTGTACAGACTATGAATGCCTTGGTGAAGGACCAATCATTTCAAGGACTTTAAATGTCTACTGTAAGACAACTGTACTGTATCTTCCCCTCTTTGTGATGCTCAACATTGTGCTGTTACAACAAGACTGACGGAAAGGCAAGCCCAACAAAACTGCATCCACACATTTCAGTACTGTTTTGGAGTTGTAATTTATGGTTTGTCCTAAAGAATTTATTTCTAGCAATTAATCTGCAGTGTTCTCATGTAAATTTGAGGACATAGTCTTTGTGAAGTCATGTCATGTTACTGTACTGTGGGAGATTTTTAAGATGATTCTGGGTTCAGAGTGAGGGTATTTATCCTCTTGGTAATGATATCAACATTATTTCTATATATTTCTATATAGAATGTATACATATATTTATAGATTGTATCAAATTACTCTTTCAGAGTTTTGTCTACTCAACGTCAAACTGTAAGAAGCTTCAAAATTATTTATTCAAGTACTGTTTTCATTTGAGAAGGGACATAGAAGATGCCTTATTCTCTTCTCCAGTACTTTTTATGGAAGCTGTGAGAAAGGGAATATAAAAGCAACCACATCAGGTTGGAAGGTTGGACCAAAGCTATTTTGACACCAGTTTTCTATCTGGTATGGTGAATGCAAGCAGATGCCCAGGAATGACTACTGAAACGGGGCAAAAAACTTTAATGTATTTTCTATGTATTTTCCTAACCTCCAACCATTCATAGAATGGGAACTTTGTCAGTGGGATGTGGCTTCTCTTTACCTGTACTGTCTCAGAGTAGTCACCTAAAAGAAAGTCAAAAATGAACCTGAAACAAAAGGAACCTTGGTCAAGTAGAGATTATAGCACTTGTTCTAGGCTCCTAAGAAATGTATCACGAAAATTTTATCAAAATACTATTGGCTTTTCTTGTATCTCTCCCTTTTGTTTCTTGTGTCATTGTATTTATTATTGGGTTCACAGGGTTTCTGGAGAAAAAAGACCTAACACCCTATTCAGCAGCAGAAAATACTACGAACCCTGAATGTTTCCCTTCTATTCTTTAACTGTCTTAATGAGTGCTTTACCACTTTTGAAATATGCTTAAGCACATTGTCATAGCAGTTTTATGATGAGTAGAGGAAAACAGTAGTAGGAAAAATAAAACCACAGCAATACCTAATGACATTTTGTTTATTATTATATCATACAGTCATACTATGTAAGACCACAAATACAATTTTTTTTCATAGATCTTCCATGGAATTTCCCTTCTGAAGTGTTTTAATACCTCCTTTCTTGACTTTAAGGGGATGAATGTGAATGTCTCTAACAAGAGGAAAACAGAAATAAGTAAGATTAGAATCAACCTGTCTTCATTCCAAGGATCTGTTAAAAGGGCATTTCTTGCTTATTAAAGGAAGTGGAAATAAAACTTGCAGGCATATATAAGAAATACATATGTTCAAAATGTCTAAATTTAAATAAAGCACTACTGTAAAGCTCTCAAAGATTAACCTCAAAATAGAACATCATAGCTCAAAAGAATTGAAGATGTTCATTTTCCTTAATGCATTACAAGAATTAAGGAGGAAAATTCCGAAACTAGATGGGATTTGCTCCTGGATATTTGGAAATACCTGAATCACTGGAAGAAGCTCACTATTATGGTGATTTCTAGACATGGAAGAGTCCTTCAGAGTATCCATGTGTGTTCCATCACCACAGCAATTTAATATGTTTGCATATTCTGACACCAGAACACTAATAATTGTGTGCCAAATTATTCAATTACTTAACAGAATCACAGATTTATTTATGTTGGAAAAGACTTCTGATATCATTGAGTCC
Organism: Melanocharis versteri; assembly: GCA_013397845.1. Taxonomy (NCBI): domain Eukaryota; kingdom Metazoa; phylum Chordata; class Aves; order Passeriformes; family Melanocharitidae; genus Melanocharis; species Melanocharis versteri. The sequence continues at coordinate 1,716,830 of VZTG01005248.1, read as the reverse complement.
TTTGATCACCGCCTTGTTAACTAGACCATGGCACTAATTGCCATGTCCAGTCAGTTCTTGAACACCTCTATGATTGGTGGCTCCACCACCTCCCTGGGAAGTCCATTCCAATGTTTAACAACACTTTACATTATTAAATGTAGGTCCTGATGTCCAACCTGAACCTCCCCTAGCACAGCTTGAAGGCTATGTTGTCTCATCTTGTCACCAGTTTCCTGGGAGAGGAGACCACCTGGCTACAACCTCCTTTCAGGTCGTTGTAGAGAACAATAAGGTCTTCTGAGCCTCCTTTTCTCCAGGTTAAACACCCACAGCTCCCTCAGCTGCTCCTCACAAGACCTGTGCTCCAGACCTTTTACCTGTTTCACTGCTCTTCTCTGGACACGCTCTAGCACCTCAATGTCTTTCTTGAAGTGAAGGGCCCAGGACCTTGCAAACCACAGTGAAGTTCCTTGAAGAGTAAGGCAATCTTTAAATTGATAAAGTGCTTTTTCAACTCCAGTAGGTTCTCAGTCATTCATTCTTTCTCAGACGTAAATACCTACAATAATTTGTTTCAAGGAGTGTCTGTTATAGCTCTAAAGCACATAAAAGTGCTGTCATCCTTCTCCTCGTTCTGTGTCCAGAGCTTTCCATGCATTCCAGAGATAAGGAGGGAGGACTACTGAACTGACACAATTGCACCATTCATACTGGCTGCCAGTTTGGAGAGCTGGAGTACATTGTCAGTGGTTGAACGTTCCCAAAAGGCCTGATATCAGCATCAGATGTCTCCTTTCCAGCCTATCCTCCCTCTGCCTGGATAAATTAGGTACTACAGTGGAGCAAATGACAGTAAGGAATTTCATTTTTTTCTCAGCTTGGTCTTTGAGTAAGTGAGTAATATAAGTAAAGCACATAGGCACTTATCATACCAGCTCCCCATCTGTGAAACTGAGAAAATATTCTTCTTTCTAAAGTAACTTTAAAATGTGCTACGAAGATGTAAACCTATAATATTCTGGGTGTTTTCTAACAATTCTGATTTGAAGATGTTTTAGAATACCACAGTAATTGATCCCTTAGAAATTTCCCAGATCAATTAAAGGAGCTTAAAAATCTTAAGAAGTATGTCGACTTCTCTGCCCTGACAATGAAGCTACCACAAGAGGAGTATTTTGACTTTTACTTACCAAATGAAAGCAATTAGTTACTAAGACTGGAGCAGAAATAATCAGGAATAAAACCTCTCCTGTTAGATCCCCTCTGGGAAGTGTTGTTTCCTTCCTATATTAGGTAATTTTCCTTATCCATCCCTATTGCCCTTTGGGCCACACAACCGAACGTTCTGCCTTCAGGCTCTGCCTCCAGCCACTGTCCTTTTATTAAATTGTGAAACTTTCTGCTGCTGCTCTTGCCCAGTGTTCTCTACTCTATCCTCAAATACTAACTAAAGGTAAACAACAGCTGGTAAAGGTTTCCCGCTCACCTTCTGTAGCATTTATTTTTTTATCCATGAGTTTTCACACTGTTTCCATTTTATCTTACTTTGTTATTGCTAAAAGTGTACAGTCTCTGAATCAGCTCTCTTGATAATATCTACCCTTTCCTAGATCCAGTAAATGGAATAGTGGATACTGGGATCAAAATTAAATCTTGAGCATTTAGGCCAGTAACAAAATGTAATTTAGTGCTGAGTAATAAATACATATTTGTGATGCACCAGAAACACCCTACGACCACAATTATGGACAAATACCATTACATTTCATTTGTGTGAAAACAGAAAGGGAGAGAAAACAGCATAAGTCTCCTGTACCAAGATCAGTCACTTTAAATGTTCATTTTGCATCAACAAGTACTGATCAAAAAGATGTGGGGTAATTTATTGTTTAATATTTATTGGGTTTACTAATACTGAATTAAGGATAATTACTGAACATATGTCCACCCATGACTCTGTAGTTTGATTCTAATTCATGATGTGACTAGAACAGATTTTCACTGTATTAAATACTTTACAGTTTTTTGGGCTTCTGTTGGAAGTACTGCCAAAGAACCTGGTGGGTTTTTCCTAGTGTAGGAAGCAGGTTTAGCTAGAGTTTCAGGAGCTAGATAAAGTTTATGTTTTTCTGCCTGTGCCATGGATCTTGGGACATACATGATTTTTCTACAACAATAGCAAGTGGAAAAGCATCAATAAAAATAATTATGATGACATGTAGAACAGTTTCAAATTATGTGTAAGTAATCACTCCTGAATTAAAATATGTATAATATTTGTTCAAGACATTAGAATCCAATAAACCCGAATTTTAGTCTAGTAAATTTAGGTGACCAATCAGATTTTTTACGCGCCAGTAGCTATTGGAGGACTATATATCTCTCTACTCTTTTTTAACATGGAAACAGATGATAAAATAAACCCAAATGGCCCTATTCGGTTGTCGCTGGAAAACAAAGCAAACCCCCCCCCAGTTATTTCCTAGGTTAGTCTAATATTTCAAACATAATGAAGTTATTTATTAGTTATTTACAATGAGACATTACTTGCTCAATTCTATGACTTATGAAAATTTTGGAAAACTCAGTGTGATTTTAATTCTGAAGTTATCAAAAAGCCATAAAGCTGATAGTTTTCTAATGTACCTGAAACACTCTAGAAAACAAATGCAAGACTTTTAAAGTGCCTAATAATTCTGATAATATTTTATGAGTGTAGTTTTAAAAATCATTAGAATATTTTGCATTTAAAATATATTTCAGGAAGATGGTAAATAATAAAAAAAACAGTAAGCTTTTTCATTTCACAATATTGAAATGTCAACACTTCAAAGCATCTCAGTCTTTTACCTAAAACCTAATGTATTCATTTTATCGTTAATTGTTCTTTTAAATAAACTATTTCTTTCCATACAGAAAGCTGGATCTGATACTGTAAACCGGTTTATGGAACAGATCTATTTGTGAAATAGTGAACTTTGGAGCACAGTGAATAATAACAAACTCTAACCCGTGGTGTCTTTGCTCTTCAAGCGTTCACTGATGTTTGTTGCCTTCTCGTTTACTATTCAATATAAGGTCCACCATGGTCACAGGAATATTTCCTATATCAAATGCTCTGCTATTATTCACATGTTTTGCTCAAATCTATTTGTATTCCCTCAGAAACATGCTCTTGTACCCAATTAACACTTTTTTCGTCCTCAGTATGCTTTGAGAAGTCTCTCTTATTGACTCTGCCAGCTTTTTGACTGACATGCCTAATCTTTCCCTTCTAAACTCGATTTATTTTTCTCTTCTTTCCAGTTCTTCTTCTACGGTATTTCAATATTTTCTTCCTACAGTGGTGCTTTTGAAATATTTTCAATCTTGAATTTCAGTTATATACAAGCAATTACATTTTCAGCATTTCTCTAGGAACTGAATATGCACTGCATTTATATTACAGTATTACAAGATTTCTAATATTTTGAAGGCATTACAGCTAGAAGAAAGTGCTGAAATGCTGTTAGTGCAAGTATACTTATGGCAGCATAATAGATAACTCTCCAGAAATCCATTTCCCTTTATTTTTATTTAAGAATATATGTTTCCTCATAGTCCCAGTCTAAGAAGACAGCAAAGGTGTACTGTGATTAAATGTTTCCATTTACCTGCGCTAAAAACATTAAATGTGTTCTGGATATAATGAAATGTCCAGTTTGGAAATATAGAATTACTGGACACACAGGCAGTTTAGGTGCATTTTTGCTTTTTCCTGTACTATGATCAGTATTTCTGTGAATGGAGAAGGAAGAGCATTTAGCTGGTATTTTCTCCTGAGAACTGAGTTTTAGAGAAAACATGTTACTCCATGTAGAGCCTGGTTTATTTAAAAAAAAAAAAAGAAAACTACCTTCCATAAGATATTGCTTATGAGTCCTGCAAATTAATTCTAATTCTTTTTTAAAATATGTCACACATCGCTGTCAGCAGAACTAATCTCCTAACTCCTAGAAAAACATGACCAGTGATATTATTTTCATTTTCATGCCTATTTTTGTGAAGAACTCAAAGGACTTTTGTTGATGATGATTCATCATCTCACTGCATTTTTTTAAGGAAGAGTATAGACCAGGCAAAAATGAATTGCTATATTGAAAAGTCTCAACTAAAGTGAGAAACTGTATGACAGAGAGAGAACAAAGTTATAAGTTTAATTATTACATAATTTGTTTCTCAGGTTTTCCGGACCCTATTTTTTGATAAAATGTGTGTTTCATAATCATGATGCCCAGGATGGCCTCCAACCATCACATCACCCACAAGTCCTTCCCGCTCCATGACAAACAGGTCCAGCAGGACACCTTTCCTAATTGGCTCACACACCATCTGTGTCAGGAAGTTTTCTTCCACACACTTCAGAAGCCTCCCAGCTGTTTTCCTCTCTGCTCTACTGCATTTCCAGTAGACATCTAGTAAGGTCTTACTCCAGCAGACCTCCACTCTTCAGAGATAATTCATAATACAGTGTGAAGAGGAAGAAAATACAGTTCATTCCTTGGGTGCACTCGCAAACATTTCATAATTTTTCAAATATTTCATTACCATAACCTTTTTTTACCAAAGTACAATCACTTTGATCATGCATCTAAATTCTATTAGTCTGACTGTTAATCTATTACAGTGTGCTAAAATTTTTGATCCTTTATTTTTTACCTAGATTATCAAGAACTAATGCAATGTAAATTCAATTTATGATAGATTAAATTAATATGGAAGTCATAAGTAAAATTCAGTGTAAATAGTGAAGAAAAACCCTTCACTTCAATCCTATTTCTCCAGAGCCACAAAGAAATAGCTACTTATTGTTACTAGCATAAATGTTTGACAAATCTCAGTGGTGCTATTCTTGCAGGATCATCAAGCAAAATACACGAACATAAAACAGATATTGTCGGTATTAACTGATTTTTTGGCATGAACCAGGAAAAGACTGAACATTTAGAGTGCTCCTGCTAACCTATCTGTGGATATTTCATGATTTTGATTTCAATAATTATAAAATATGCATTTTGAACTACAAATCATTAATTAAGACTACTATATTTTTTAAATGAAGAAAGTTATTTTTTAATGTAAATTATATAGGTAACGGTCAAGTATTTCACTTATCACCTTAATCTCTGAAATCAGTAACAAAAAATAGCATTAAAAAATTTTGAAATCTAAAATCTTTATTTTATAATTTGAGGCAAAAATAGGAAGGTATTGTCATTTCTGTGATTCACTTCTGTGAGCATTTAAGACAACAGAAGGAAAAAATCAGGAGTTAGGAGAAAAAATTGCAAGTTTACCTACCTTGTAAACTGTATTAAAATAACCAAGCTTTAGCATTTTACTTCTGCAATTATATTAATTAGTATTATTTTAAAGAAATTCTGGTGTTAAATGGCACTTTTTAATTATTGATTTAAAAAAAAAACAAAAGCAGTCTGTGTAGTCCTTTACTTTGTGTTGGTAAAACCAAGAATAATGTGTTGACATTAGCAACATAAATTTATTCTGATATGGTTTTGTAAATGACAGAAAGGTTTTTACAATACTTGCATGTTTCATAAAAAATGTCTGCAGTTCTCCAAATCATGAAAGATCTATTTCAGGCTTCTATCACTGCCTGTCACTTCCTAAATGAAGATGTAGTAGTATAAAATACAAAAAAGCAAAATGATCAAAGCTTAGCAGCTAGTACCACAAATACCAACTAACAAGACTATTAATAGTTTTAAAGTTCATCTTAGACAGATTCCTTTTCCTGTCATCTCTTCTAGTATTTCTCTCACAATATTTAACTACTGCAAGTAACTGCAAACCTAACTTGTGAGCTGTGAAATCCTATACTGTTTTGATTATGTGATGCAGGATTCTATACTCTCTTGTTAGAGGACACAGACATAGTTTCTTCCTGGTTGCTAAATTTTTTGGCCTTCCTAGCTGTGTTTATGTCTAGTCTAAGGTTTGACAGGTTGTTTTTCATCCGGGCATGCACCTGCCTCACATTTGGATGGCACATTTGTGGTAGCACTGCAAGATCCTAACTTATACATGCCAGCCATTCTGGGATCATATTAGGAAATCTTACCTCTGTGAGACCCTTTATTAGAAAAATTTGGAGACCAAATACTTTATCTTTAAACTGATACTTGGATGGAAAAGGCTTTATTGTTCTTCTATGATTGTAGTCATAGACAGAGACCTTCTATACCATATATTATCAATTTCTGTTCAATGCTCTCTGACCATGGGTAATCTACCATTCCAGTTCTATATTCCTGGGCACATGAAAGAAAACAATCTATTTTTACTCATTTGTATATTAATGAATACGTAGCATTGTTCAGGAAGAGGGAACCAGAGACAGGTCAGATAACATGATAGTCAGGAAGCCACTGAAATCTGCTTTAGCTAAGGATTGATGGCACTACTTAATGCTTATGGAGCTGCGGCAAACATTAATTAACTCCATTACCTCCAACATGAGGCAATGCTTCTTTAGCATGTCCCTTTGATTAAGGTACCTGCTAAAGAGGTATGAGAAATGACCTCAAATTCACTTTCTTCTTGCTTCTGGCCAAAGATTTGAACTTTGATTCCTTAACTCACAGGTGAAGCTTTACACACCAGGGTCTCAAGCTTCCTGCAGAAGAACTCTCTTTTCTGGAGCTAGTCCAATATCTATAAAACACTTTAATAGTCCTATACAAATGAAATGGCTCTATCGTTTGATAGGATGTTTACTACAAGACTTAATCACTTTCTGGATAGCTCCATCTGGAGCTATAGTAGGTAGCATCTACCTACTCAAGACCAATTCTGTCTTGTCATCTGTTAAGTTCTCTATCAATCGAACTCACCAGCTGCCAGACCCAGGGGTATATAAACACCCAGCAGATTCCAAAGGACATTAGGATGTAAGGAAACTGTTACCTAGTTTCTGCTCCAATGAAGGTAGAGAACTGTTCCCCAACACAAGGAAACCAGCCCTTTTTTCTCCCTCCATGTGAGTGATGTTTAAGAAAGCTTACAAAGAGACAGATTTAGATACAGATATTTGTGGGGCAAAATGATTGTCCTAGCCTAGTGAATATTCTTAATGCTATTTTTTCAGAGACAAGGAGAGAAGGAAAGCTCAATTTATCTTTTCATGGAAAAGCAAGACTTTTTCACCTTCAGTTTTCTTTTGACAACTGGAATGAAATAATCTTTTTCTCAGGGAAACAAATATGCAGCTAATATGTACATGTAGCTAAGAACTCTTTTTACCTCTCATTTCAGCAAGAAAAAAACCCAAAGCAAAACCACCTTTAAACTTAAATATTTTTGTTTATTGCTTTTTGAGACTCATATCTGTACTGAAAGCCAACTGAAAATACATTTTTTTTTTTTGCTATATTTTCACCCTAAATGAAGTGGAAGCTAAACCATTTATTGGAGGAAACTAAAACTGATAAATTCCCCTTCAGTTTTAAGTAAAAAATTTATTTGGGCCAGTCTTCTTGTCTCATATATAATCTCTTAGAAAGAGATTGTTTCTTTTAATTTGCTAATGTTAGAACTAAATATAGGTTTTATAAAACTTGGGCATCATTTGAAACTTTGTACTGAGCTCAAATTATAGATCTGACTGCACAGAAATAATGTTATGAACATAATTTCCATAAAAGTATATTTAGAAAAATATAATCTTAGTTCGGTTTACATATCTTATTTTCACAGTGCTCTGATTTATATAGGTTTTTCCTTAATTGGTTTTAAGCCTAGATACTAAAATATATTTTTAAGGCCATTTCTACTAACACTAAGCTGATGAATCAAGTTTAATATCACTCTTATCCTGTGTTTGCCATCTGGTTTTATATTCTTTGTTTGCTTAATTGGTTTCTTGATGAAAGTTCACTGTTCAGACTTCAAGAAAGTGAAAATTCATATCACTGAATGTATTAAAACATAGATTGCTTCAGAGCATTCCAGGAATGCCTGTCTTTTGACAGGGACACATACTGTACTAGGCTTTCCAATTATTTTGAAAATACTGTTAGTATGAAAAGGAAATTATTAAAATGATCAGAAATTCAAGATCTATTTTTATTTGCTCCTATCTCATCAACTCTCTGCTGCATTTTAACTTTTAAATGTGTGGTTAGCAGTCCTTTAAAAAATGGGCAACTTATAAATCAAAATCTTTGTAGGAGCTCTTGTTCATGCCTTCCACCAGTAGTCAATCTGCACTATTGAAAACTTCTGTATTGCTAGAAATGCAGTTACAATTATAATGGAAGATGCTTTCCAGCTTCATTATTGTAAACCTAGAATAGTATCTTACTTAATCCTATTAGTGTAAATCAATGCGTTACTTCATAAAATAATGAGTATCTTTAGGAAAAAAAATCTGTAGCACAGCTACTTCAAAGAATGCTATTTACTACCGCACTTTCAGTTATAGCATATCCCTGCTAAGGAAGCTTGTATTTTCCATATAGCAGAAGGTGAAAGTCTAGATTTCAACCAGTTTTCTCTTCTCCCTTTTCTACTCATCACCTAGTCAGCAAGGAATATTAAGTGTATGTTCTTTCCATCAACTCATGCAGCTAACTTTAGAGTCAGAAAGCTTTAAGACATCCAAGGAAAATCTGCCTAACATTCCTTTGGAAGAGCATCAGTGAGAGTTATGATCAAGTCTACAGGTTTGCCAATTTTTTCAGGCTTTATTTAGAATTCTGTTCTCTCTAATAGTTTAAATAGAGGTATTTCATGCAATGAAAATTCACAAAACACTTGGGAGCATATGGTCTTTCAATAGTACTTTAGGAAATGCAACTAAGCACCATTAACTGTGTCAGGGTAGATATAATTGGACAGTTTATGGATATCACAAGGAGTCTGAGACATGAAATGGGAGAAAGATAGATGGTAAGTATGGGAGTTCGGATATATGCTCATATGGAGCCCATAGCTTGCAGAAATATGTGACAAGGTAATAAAAGTGTGAATTTTTGTAATCTGGAAGTATTTCACATAAACTGTGTGTGCCCCAGTATTTGTTACAGCAGATCCTGCCAAAAGGTTGTTTTGTGTTTTTTCAGTCGTTCTGAAAATTCTCAGACAAATCTTCATAACTACCCTATGTGGCTGGTTGGTGCTAATTACATACAAAGGAAGAAATTGCTTGAGATCACTTGTGGAATTGTTCCTCATTCAGCTACAATTAAAGGCAACTGAGTAAGTAATCGATACTAGCAGACTCAGGAACTAGACAGGTGCCTTTTTAATATGTAAAAGATGCTTCATCTTTTATCTTTATGTTTTTCTTTTGTCCTTGCAAGTAGTATTGACAAGGGCTGTTGGTATGCAATAAGGATATTCTAATAATAACTTCTTTTTACTGCCGAAGTTATAAAAGCAGTAGGATGGACTTATAAAAATAATTTTGCACTTCAATTAAAATAGGCTGCTAGGACATTGCTTACTCCATTTTCTAGACTGACTGACAAGAAAAAAAGCTCTCCAATTTAATACAACGTGGAACACAGTATCTCAAAAAACAAAAAAAGCAAAAAAATGAATCAATGCTGTAAAAAAAATTTAAAATTAACAGAACACCAATTTATTATTTTTTAATTCCATATTCCTAAGAAGAGGAACACACTATCTGATATATGAAAATAATGTTATCAGGAGAACCAACAGGAAATGTGATGGGGCAGTGTAGCCAGACACTAAAAAGCTTGGAGATTTCACTGCATAGTATTCATGATAAGTTTGGGTAGCCAAGTCCCAAATGGATTCCAGTGGTTGCTTCATTCCTTGCTTGGTGCCACAGTCATTTGATCTGAATTGCCCAACATTTGCAATGCTTTTTCCTGTTCAGCTGAAAAGCTGCCTAAGCTTGAGACCCACCATGATTTAGAAGCAAGTCATATTAGCACACGCATTTCAGAAGATGACAGAACTGGGTCTGAAAGCAAAAACATTTGTAGCTTTTTAATTTTATAATATGAATGTATGGGAGAAAGTTTCTCATTACCTTGAGTAGTTAGAGAACTCATTCAAGAAATGAGAAACCAGATCTTCCAGCTTCTGGCAGTCATGAGCCCTTTCTGAAATTCTACTGCCAATTCTGGCATAAAACATGGAGAAGAGGGAAACAGGTGTCTATGGCATGTGAAGACCTCAACTAAGAACCTTATATCATGTTTTAGGCTCCTATGTCTATTGTAGTTTATTCATTCCATAATCAGTATATTTTATAACCATTTCAGTTGTTAATTAAAAGAATATTAACAAGTATACAGGAGAAGACTGCAAGCTTCTATTGTCTTAACTGCTGCCTACCTAAAGGGAAATGCTGTTATGCTGTAGTGATCTTTTTATCCCATGTCCCCTTCAGCAGACCTGGCTTCAGAGGTTTGTTCCAGCAGCAGGAACGAAGTCTTGGTCATCCCAGAGTCTTCCTGGGACTTCCTCCAGGCAGTAGATTCTCTGACCTTCAATCACAGCCAGAGTTGTAAATTGGCAAAATTTTCAGTGCTGATATTACATCTGTATCCTTATGTTCATTCGCTGATAGCAGCTGTCATGAGCACAAGCAAACTAAGCATCACTTGCAAAATATCTGGTGTGTTCTACCAAATCTTCTAATCTCCTTATTTTCTTGATTGCCATAAAGTATATTAATAGGTAAACCAGTTCTGGTGAGAAGAGGTGAGAAAGGTGAGGAGTATTAACAATTCTTAAGTATATCAGTATGGTGAAAAAACTTTGCTGAAGTTGAGGTACTTCTATTTTCACTTTAAATTATACTCATTTCCTCAAAAACTCATTTAATAGTTGAGCTTCTTGCCCGCATTTATATTTACTCAAGAGTCTAGACCACTGCCCACTGCAACACGTTGCTAAAAAAATAAACTTCCTGGACTCTATGAAAACCTGCATTGTATTTTTCTGATCAAAAATTCTTCTTTCATGAAAAACATTTTGACTTTTGAATTGTGATGTTCCCTCAACAATAGAAAGATCCAAATTAGTTCTCTCATCATACCACAAAATTTAAAACCAAAATTTTTAAGTCTCTACTAATTATATAGTGCAGTCTGTTATGAGGAGGTAAAAATGCAAAGCAAAGGGAAAACAAGAGGGTCTTTAATTTGACTTGAGAGTCTGAAAAAGTAGTGACATCCCTGTCAGATTTGTGAAGGGAATTCTTTACTGAAAGTGATAACTAGTTGAATTAATAGCCATCCAGTATCGCCTGTTTAGACAACAAGAAGGAAAAAAAAAGGGGGATTACAAGGAAATGATTATTCATGAATAATTTAACTGGCAAATGAGAAGAAATTTACAGATTCCCAGTCCAGTCCCACATTGCTTGATCACTCAAATTTTTTACTGATTGCTGCCTGATTAAGGATTGCAGAGTGAGTTTTTTTCATTTTTTCTTCTTTCCAGACATCCACTTCCTTTAGATCTCTGAAGATCGGTCCTTGTAGTTTCCACATTTTTTTTCTTTTAGACTCAGGTTACCATTTTCTTTTTTCAAGATTCAATTAAGCTGAAACATGGAATGCACTACAATTTCATCAGTAGATCTGGGAATACTGTTGGCAAAAATATTCACACAGCTACCATTCAGTGTCAGAATACGGTTTTTCTATTTAATTACTTGAAAAGTGCCTTGGAACACTGCACTGATTGTTTCACCTAAATATACTGGGGATGGAGCAATCAGCTGGTCTTCAAGTCACCTTACTGTGCCATCATTTTCTGTTGGCAGAGAAACACGAATGAACAGCAAGAACCATTATCTAGCTCTGTGTTTTAAAATGCATCCTAAGAAGCTGGTGTAGCTTGTGGATTAACTTCCTGTGATAGTCGCTCCAAGGAAATAAAGATTCAGGGAATTATAGAAGCTAAAATCATGCCTAAAAAGAAAAGTAAATAAAACCCAAACTTTGGCCAACTTTTCCCACTTAATTAATTTGAGTTTCTGAAACTTTAAAGCTATCATTGTAAGAAAATAACCTAAGTTGCAAGAAATAAAATAAGGCCAGATAATGGCAATAGATTATAGAATGAAATAGAACATATTTGATTTAAAAATAAGCATACATTAAAGGCAACTGGACATTTGAAGTCCAGAACACAAAATTTAGCTTGCAAAATATAGTTATAAGTGAAGTGAAACATATTCCAAGGAAGGTAAGAAGGTTTAAGTTTAGTGTAGGCACTGCTTCTAGGTCACAGGCAGCTAGTTCACAGTTTCTAGAGAGAATTTGTAAGGAGACGAGGTAGTTGTACAATTATGCTGCAATACACATCATGTGCTTAGTTTTGGTACATAACCTTACATTTATTGTGGAATTCACCGTGGCACAAAACAGTCACAGAACTTGGATTCTAAGCTAATGTGAGGGAAAAAGAGGGTCTGTTGTTTGGGTTTTTCATTCCATTCACCAGTGAAAATACAGGTCACAGCAGTTTTCCATGTGACCTCTGGTAGCAAAACATCTTTTGCTTTCACATAAGCACAGTGAAGGGGAGGAAGATGTTCTCTGTGCTTTTACAATAATTCAGTAGTAAATTAATGGCTTGCATTCTCAGTATCTGCAGCAGGAACTTTAAAGGCCTTAATGAGAGACAGGAAATAACATGGAGAAAAAGGAGTACGGATCCAGTGGTTTTGCAGAATCAGAGACAAAGTAGGAGAGAGGAAAGATGTATTAATTAGCTTTTACAGGAAAATTAATTTCATTTAATTTCCTCTTTTAATATAAAGATCCAATCCTTGCATATTCAGCTTATGTTTAGAAAACTTACTATTTCTTGTCTAGTTAAATTCTGTTTATCCTTATATGCTTTCACTCACAGCTCCAGTCTCATTTTTGTCAATTCTTCTGCTTGGGATTTGTTTTGTTGGGTTTTTGTTGGGGTTTTTTTGTTGTTTTTTGTTTGTTGGTTTTTGGGGTTTTGTTTGTTTGGGTTTTTTGTTTGTTTGTTGGTTTTTTGTTGGTTTGGTTTGGTTTGGTTTGATTTGGTTTGGTTTGGTTTGGTTTTTTTAAAGATGTGGGTTGGGTTGGGTTGTTTTGTTTATGGTATTTTTCTTTTGGATGTGGATTTATATTTTTGCGTTTTTTTCCCTAATGTCTCATTCATTTGGCTAAGAAAAGGAAAAGGCAGTTGTTCTTCTCAGCCTACAATTTGAAGCCTTCTCCTGATGTAACTGTAGACCTAGAGGGGGAAAAAAATGAAAAAATGCCTGGATAAAGTGGGTACCTTGTTTACACATCTGTCACATCAAATTAATCTTTTTCTCTTCAGCTCCATAGTGTATCCCCACAACACCCCAACACACACACGTCTCTTCAGGGCCTCCTTTTGCTCTCGACTCACACATGTCCATTAATCTCCTTCCTGATGATGTTTTCCTCATTCAGGACAGGACCTTGAGCAGCAGCAGTCAAGCTGCAACTCCAACTCTCCTGAATGCTACGCAGGACTTACTTCTTCCCCTGTTGAATGTGTCAGTTTGTCTATTCCCTTCACCTCCCAAACCATCTGATATATGTCCCAAAGGTTAGGCCTTTGTTGCAGCCATTGTTTGCAGTTTCATCAGTTTGTGGGCACTAACTCTCTTCACCTTCTCTGTACTGCTGATTCTGTATCACTGAGACCAGTGGCCAAAATGGAGCTTCATCGCTCACAGGCAAGAGCCACAGAGAAACAGCTCCCCCAGATGGTGCTATAAACCTGAAGGATCCGACCTCACACACTCAGACGTACATTCTTATCCCTCTGCAAACATGGAGACAAGAAATACAACCTCATCTTTCAAGGTCTAATATTTTGCATGGTTATGGAGTTAAATTAACAATTCATGTTCATAATGAAATGCAGAGCTCATACTGCATGTTCTCTCTAAGTAAGGAAACTGTCACAGATGTTGAGTTTCCTGCTTTTTCAGACATATTCATATTGAGCCAGGGGAGAACACAAGAAATACAAGCTGTATCTTTGATTAAAAATATGCAGGAACTTCTTCAGTGGGACAAAAAGTCTTTCCTGGAGGAAAAGACCTGCATTGCTGCTAATCTCAGTATTATATGGTGGTCAGGAAAACAGTTTTCAGCAAAGAGACCATAGAGCACATATGAAATGCCAGGGCATCTAATAATACCCCATGGAGGTACTGTGTAAGACACAGTAAAATATTTCAGATCTCCCTGTGAACTGCTTAGCTACGTCCTTATTTTAATCATGTAGTTACTGGATTTTTACTCTATTTTTAAAGGGTTAAAATGGATTAAATCCTAATAGTAAAGACAGATCTCCATCTTGCAAAATTTGCTTCTTGGAGGCAACTGTTTAATGTTGCATGAGAAAACTGATCTTGAGAAAAACATACATATGCGTGTTTCTACCTCATATTGCACTGTAATGTGTTTTGCTGTCTATGTGGCTTGCATGTTTAAAAGATCAAGAGATTTTGCTTTAAAGGCTTAACAAAGCTCTTTTTCAAGGCTAAAAATTGCATGTTTCACGACTCCTTGCTCTATTATTTCAAGCTTTCTTAGATGAAAGTAAAGCTGTTAGGCTAATAAACGTGGAAAGCCAGTTTGGACAGATACTGTGTTTCTTGCTTTGTTCTTTTGTTCATTGTCAGTAGAAGAAAATAGCTAATAGCCTTGAACTTTTCAACCTCTGAAGGATGAAACTATGATTCGTGTAACTCTTCAGCACCTGAGTCATTCTTCTCCTCTTTGCTACCAAGGGCAGTCATTACAGCTCCTCCCATCTCTTTCTTTCTTTGCTGCATCTTTGTTAAACTGTCAAGGATGTTTGAAAGCAATATAGTTCTCCTTTTTTCTAACTTCAAAGTTTGCTAGTAGATTGATAACAGACTTCTTATTGATCTCTTCTGCACCAACACAATTCTTGCTTCTTTGTAAATACAACACAAGAGAATACAGTACAGTGACAGATAGTTAACCAATATATACTTCTTTCATCCTTATAATCAGGACTGAGCAACAGAAGTTCGCTTTTTAAGTCAAAATTTTTAAGCAGAAGAATAGCATCTTAAAACGTGTCAAGCATTACAATCTTTTTTTTCCAGATATCAAATGAAATAGATGATTTCTCAGAGTTATGATAACTGCCATTTCTCTTTTCCCTCAGTTCCTCATGCTGTTCTAGGGGCCTTATCAAGAATCGTGGATTTCTGTGGGTTTGAGGTAAGTTTTAGATATCAAGAGGAGTGATGTCTCCTGTGCTAGCAGGTGATTCTGCCCCTCTGCTTTGCCCTTGTGAGACCTCACCTGGTCTCAGCTGTGTCCAGCTCTGGGGTCCTAAGAAGAAGAAAGACGTTGATACCTTTAGTTTTAACTTTCATATTTTTTAGATTTTATACTGCGTTAGTGTGTCTGTAACTCTGGGCTTCATGTATAGTGCTAACAGCTCTTCTCCTAGCCTGGCTAGACAAAACACACCATTTCCAGCCCGAAGAACCAAGGACATTTGCAGCTCCAGACCCCAAGATGGTAAACAGCCACGAATTGAGAGGGTACAGTCCGAAAGGATGGGACTGCGTGGACTGAAGCTGTGGTTGGACAGTTGGCCCGAATATGTAAATGGGCCAAAACTTATAAAAAGGGCGAGAACGCATGACCCAGGGTCCATCTTGGGGGTCCATCTTGGGTGTAGTCTTCACCAGACTTTCGTACTCCCAGGGTGTGTCCTGTAAAGGCCTTTCAATAAATATCTATTTTATTCTTTAACTCTGTCCAGCCTCTGTTCCAGGTAGCTTTCTTTTAGGCATCAACGTGCACCTGCTAGAGCAGGTCCAGAGGAGGGCACAGAGATGTTCAGAGGGCTGGAGCACATCTCCCGTGATGGCAGACTGAGAGAGCTGAGGTTGTTTAGCCTTGCAAGGAGAACACCTTGGGGAGACTTTGCAGCCATCCAGTACCTTAAGGGGACATATAAAAGGGAGGGAGAGGGAACTTTTATATGGGCAGATAGTGGCTTAACAATGTTTTTAAAGTGAAAGAGGGAAGACTTGTATTAGATATTACAAAGAAATTCTTTACTCGGAGGGTGGTAAAGCATTGGGACAGGTTGTCCAGAGAAGTTGTGGACGCCCCATCCCTTGAAGTTTCCAAGGCCAGTTTAGATAGGGCCCCAAGCAACCTGATCTAGTGAAAGGTGTCCCTGCTCATGGCAGGGGGATTGGAATTAGATGATCTTTAAGGTCCCTTCCAACCTAAATCATTCTATGATTCTTTATAAGGTAAGGCTGTCTGAATGGGTGCTTGACTTTGGATGTAGAAGCAAGACAGAGAACTGTAATAAAGATAGCATTACCATGCCTTACTTTTAAGCACTCCTGTCCAAGAGAATATTTTAAAAGTGACACGGATGCACAAGTGCTTTGTAGAATATGTCAGCTAAATGAGTCACCTGAGAATAGAATTCAAAAGATCTATTTGATAAGCCAGGAAATTATCCTTTCAAAGACAGCGTCTGCAATGCATTGCTGGACTTCAGAGCTGGAGCCCTGTAGTTTCCTCTGGTTTGGTCTCTATAGCTCTTTGACAGCCCATTCTGTCTTTCTGTCTCAAATCCCATTAATTTTGCACTGTCCACACAAGGGACAACAGGATGGATTAAGAGCATCTTGCCCTCCTCCTTCAATGTCACTGTGCCAATGACTTAATAGTTAGAGCACTTTTCTGGTTCACCATGTGTCATGAGCCTTCTCAACTTTTGAAGCTTGCTTCCTAAATTTTCCAAACACTAGATTATTGTAGAAAGGAACACCTCTTTCTGATATATATTTGTTGTTCATATTTACATTCATTGACCAGTAAAATTTAATCTTGACTCTCAGAACAGTCTGTATTACTCTGTCTGTTGTAGGATCAATAACAGGTTGAGGTGACATCGTATTCCAACTGTTAAGTGTTAAGCTATTCTTGGTAGGATTAATTTCAGAGTTACTGCATTTCCAAAAGGATGTTGTTCTCTTCCTGTCTAGCCCTGATCAAGTGACGGTAGGGTTCATATACATTGTTCTCTTGTTTGTGTTTGCACAAATCATTGTTTTTACAAATACAAGCTTCTATGGATCATAATTTTGACATTTTTAAAACACACTCTATCAGTAGCGAGGACTATTGTTTCCAAAAAGATTTTTCTTAATAGTTGATGAGGAAGTTCAAATAGTAGTTGACATATTTTTTTTTACTGTCTGGGCAGAGAAGACTCCATCTGTCTAAGCCAATAGACATCAGCCACTCTGAAATTACTCAGATACTCCATAAACCTTTAAAGCCGTATTGTGAACTACTGTTCTGATAAATTTATTAATTCATAACACTCTTGAGAGAAAGGACTAGCAGGTTTTAATCGAAATGTAATCCAGAAGGCATTAACTGCCAAGAAAATGCATCAAATTCTGAAATTCAAGTGTCTAGGAGATCCTGCCTGGGTTCCAGTGTTTCACAGAGATGCTATCAGGTAGTGTAGATAAAGTTACAGAATCCACGTGGATTTATACCCCACAGTCAAGTATTACAAAAGTTATAAAAAGGCAGAAGGTATTATAAAAAATCATGTCCATTGAAGCCCAAAGTCATATAAAACAGGCATGATATAGTGAAATCACAGCCACAGGAAAAGCCTTTAAGTGTTACCATGACAGTCTATAGCAATATTATGATATGAAGTGTGATTATTAACGTCACAAATAAGTGTTCTATCACAATGCCTTAGTAAGCTACTAATTCGTATAATTACTATATTCATACAGACGTCACTTTTTTTCATTTTTAGGACAATATTTTCAAAAATGCTAAGTCCCAATGAAATAGGTTTGAAAAGGGAGGAGTTATTTCTCAAATATTGAATGTACCCTCAAAAAGTGTTTATTTTGAAGTTACTCTAAAATAAAACAGTTAGTATAAACTCTAAAATAAAGTTTCTTTCACTATGTGTAGTCACAAAGGGCACCTTATAAACGAAATAATTTTTGTTATTAATTATTTATTATTTAATTTCTATACTTTATTTATTTATATTTGGTTATTTTAATTATTGTAGATATTTTAAATTTTAAGACCTTTATTATTTTAATTATTTATTTTGAAATTTGCATTTAGCTTTGTATTGTTTATTATGCAGTCTCATTTTAAAGCTCCTTCCCTTTTTGCATTTGCTCTTTGAAGTAAAATACTTCAGTTTTCAGATATTATCTATTTTATGGAGGTATCAGTTTCTTTTCCAGTGCCAGAGTCCGGAAGATCAAGTTTGTAATGTTAATGTTCCCACTCAATACAGCTAATGTTTTCTCATGCGTATCCCGACCTTTTTGCTTTAGGACACTTTCCATAGGGCTACTCTACTCTATGTCCACTTGCAAATGGCTGTGCCTAGTGACCAGTGCTTTTTACATGCAGTGTAGGCTCCTCAGTCATTGAAAATTCAGCCTTTGGTACAAAAGAGACTCAAGTAGGGTCTGATTTTAAAGAGGTTTTTTTTTTGGGGGGGGGGGGGGGGATTTTTTTTTTAAAATTTTATCTTTTTTTTT
>VZTG01005248.1:1510306-1698222 GCA_013397845.1 Melanocharis versteri | reverse complement strand
GGGGGGGGGTAGATTTTTTTATTAAAATTTCATCTCTTATTGTCAAAAGAAACTAGTGCTGCATTCTACATGACCTAAAGTAAGTTCTTGCCAAAGAATGGATTATGACAAAATAATTTTATTTGATTACTGTGTCTGAATTTGTTCCACATGGAAAAGGCTGAAAATGGAAAATGACAGATTTTTCCATATCCAGTGTTTATATGAACACGTATTATCTTTCTTCTCTGGTTGTCCTTCTTTTAAATAGCAAGAACTTTTGGCTAGCTATGAAAGACCTTGAATACTTGATAAACATTTACAAACAGATCTCTCTGGAACTGTTTTAGAAAGGTCCCAGAAAATAGCAGTCCTAGGTATACTCAATAAAACTCACATTCCTCACTATGATCGCATGACAAATGATTCAGTACTAAGAAAGGGGCTAGTCAAGGCCATAAAACATCAAAAAGGTAGAAAGCACTGAGATGGATGTGTATGAATTACACTGATTCATGAATGCTAAGTTGCCCTTGGGCAGTGCTACCTCATGCAGCCGGCACTTATGCAGCTAATTAACTTTATGAAGGTAATTATTTTCAGAAGGATGAACTGTTCTTGAACAATTCCTCCAATACTGGATATGCAAGGCTTTTCTTCAGACCTTGACATAAAGTTCATAAAGTTCCTCATTTGCAATTTTTCGATTCTTCAATAAATAATTATTTATATAGTTGTAATATAAAACAGATATACATATGAGGTTTTTGGGTTTTTTTGGGTTTTTGTTTTTTTTTTTTTTTTTTTTTAACTGGGAGTGAGGTAAGAATATCCTCATTCCATTCTGAGGTGTCTTAAAATTTAAATTGAAGATTTCAAATTATTTCACTGCTTATTTAAAGAACTTGGCAATAACAATATATTCACTGTATATAATAATGATTGAAATACCAGAAATAATAATACTTATTGTCATGTGTTGAGTCAGACCCCAGACTGATCTACCTGGCTAGCTTTTCCTGAGAAACTAACACCAAGTATTTGAAGAGTTGAGAAATGAAGGTCAAAAGCGTTCACATCCTTTTATACCTAAGAAATGGAGACAGTCACAGAAGAAATGTTACGGTGCCCTAATCAACAGATTAAAGAGCCATATTCCACTTTCCTCTCTTTTTTAGTTTGTTTTCTTTTTTTTTCATTTTTCTTTTGTCTTCTCTTCACTTTTTTTTCAAAAAAGTTACAATTATTTATTGCACAATGGAGCGTTTTATCAGGAGGAAGAAAAAGTACTGTGCCACAGAAATTATTGTCTGGTGAGGACACTCTGTGGTACACACGTAGAGGAATTGCTTTGAGTGGAGAGGACACTTCAGTCAGGGTTCCTGATATCCCTCTCAAGGTATTGAGTGATCTAGCCAAAGAGTGATTATTCAAAAGGAAAATCCACATATGCCAAAGGAAAGGAATCTCTGGGATATTTGTAACATGGTTGCTCTGAGAAAATTTATCAGAAAAATCCATGGAAGGTATCGAAAATAATGCTTGACTTTTGATAATTTCTTGCTTTGGGATCAGCTGTGTTGTGAGCAGTTCATTATTCTCAAGTCTGGGTCACTTTTCTGTGTAAATAGTTTTTAGCAAAGCTAAATATGGCAAATACATACTGCAAATATATTCCTGTCATCACTGAGGCAGGACGGAAAAGAGTCCATGAAAGGGCTCTTCATAGAAAATATGGAGATATGAAACTGGTAACCTGCTAGCAGCCACCACACCAATTTTGAAGAGGCAAGTTTATTGGCATCTTACAGCATTTATCTTTATATACCTTTTCTTCCATTGAAAAATTCATTCATCTTCTCCAATTAGAAATTAATTTCTAGAATCTCCTTGAAACCTTCTCTCTTCTTCTCATTGATTATTAATTAATCTCTGAAATTTCAGGAAAGTGGGAACAGTCTTTCTGCATAATGTCATTAGTCAACAAGCCTCAGTTGTATTTTTTTGCACACTGTCTGAAGTTCTGGAATATCATAGTATGGTGAATCATAAATTTACCTAAGCAGCTGTAGTTGGAAGCAATCAATCCTGGGGTTCGGCATTGCATGTAATAAAACCTGACAATTATAATCCTTTCTATATATATAATGAAAAGTATAAATTTGTTATAAATGTAAAATATTTATAAGTCAGAAGAAAACTGGAAGCTCATCTAATCACTCTGGCTAATAGATATAGTGTTTATGATTTGCAGTGTACTGTAGAAACATCCTCATTCTTACAAAGGTAACTACTGCTAAAGATTATTCTAGTAATAAAGATGGGCAGTAGGTTTTTATATCCTGTCTCCTGCACACTGGTCCAGGAGGTAAAACTGGAAATGCACTAAGAAGCATCACTAAAGAGAAGATGAAAAGAACAAACTGCATAGCTATTTCAGCAGGGCTATTATTTTTAAGGCAGGGTACTCTTCACTAGAAATGCCTACTTGGAAATTTCCCATTAAACCTGTGTATAGTGACTCATTTCCAACCCACAGAAACCAAAATTAGTCTAGATTTTCCTAACTTTAACCAGCAGCAGCAGAGTGAAAATAGAAGTTTGGCAAGCAAGTATCTCTATATTTATGCTCAGTGAGCCACTGTTCTGTATGGAAAGGACATAAACTGAATATCTAGTCTGATCTTCACCCTATGTCAACAAATTTCTCTGCTAACCAGCTATAGAATATTTCAGATCTTCTTGAACAGCAGATCCACTAAAATTCTGCACGTGGTTTTACAGTACTTAAAGCCAAGTCATGAAAGATTCAACTGTACAGCACACTACACAGACAAATCTGTTTCCATATTTTTGTTTTAATAAACACAATCTTTAATAAAGCATTATGTGAGTACATAAAAAAAAAAAAACACAAGAAAAAGAATTGTCCATGCTTGACAACAGAGTGCAAAGAACAACCAGCTAATGAAGCTACACTTTTTTAGTGAAATGATGAAGAGATGCCCCATCAGTGTATTTCTACTAAACTTTTGTTTCCCCTCATCTCCTTCAGGTACATACCAGATGAAAAACTGCATGACAAAATTCTTGTTCCAAGTTTCAGGCAGTCTTATTCACATCTGAATTTAAGTAGTCTGATTAAACACTTTTTATCCATTTTTTATAAAACTGCTTGAGGTTTCCAAACACCATTTAGAATTTTCCTGAGTCCTATGTTAGCGAACTGATCTTGTTTACATATAAGCCTGAGAGTGTTCATGTGAGCCCCAAAACTAATACGTTTTCAGTCTTGTGAATGTTAGACACCCTGTCCAAGCCAGAGAATGGTTATTAATTGAGAAAATGAAAGAGGAAGAATCATTGTAAAACATTTCTTACACAGTCTATTAATAATAGATAGTAGTTTCTAATTTATTTTTAATTGAAATGTTAAAAAAAGATTATCTTACCCTTGTTCCTTGTCAAATATTTCTCTACATGTTGAATGCTCTAGTCACCATGGTACTGTGTCCTCACAATGCATACACAAAGTCTAATTGAAAAAAAGTAACAGTGTAAGAAGCAGAATAGAGAAAAGAGGAAAAAAAGAAAGTCCCTCTTAAGGGGAGACAGTAGTAAAGCCCTTCTTTTTTACTAGGTTTGCAAGAAAAGAGATCTTCCAGTCTTCCTGACTGCAGAATAACACTTTAGAGTGTCTTGAGCAACACAGGTAAAAGAACGACACCTTTAGTGCTTTGATATTTGCTCAGGGGTTTCACTAGCTAAAAATGCTGAAGTGTCACAAATCTCCATTTTCATGTGGATTGACACAAGAAATGTACATTTCAGAAACTGGCTGTCGTCTCTGCTAGAAGAATGCTAAATTTCACAGGGTAGAGGCACAGAAATCTCTCTTCCAAGATGTCAGCCGGACAACAGGATCCTTTTTGGTAGATTTTCATCCCTGTCTCTAGTGATGACACCTTATTGTTTGAATTACCCTATCCCAAAATGTGCAATTAACAAGAATTTTATTTTGGCAATAGTCCTTTGTAGATTAAAAATGAAAATGCTGAATTGTATTAAACAAATTACAGTGTCCTCTTTGTAACAGTAGCTTAAATAAAGTATTGTGATGGACATTTATATTTTTAAACAGGGAATTTTACATCCACTAAAATGGTAAAAACTGGGCTAAACAATGACATAAAAAGCTATGTAAAGGAATACGCAATTATATTTTATTTAAAGATGAGGAAATCCTTTGTGATAACAACATGTTACTGTCTACCTTTTCTTGGTAAAATTTCATACATGTTAGTTTACAAAGGGTTTTCTTTTGTGGGATTCCCTCAACAGAAAGCTAGTCTGATATTATCCCCAGCAGTAGTTCCCTGAAGAAATAAGCGTGCAGGCAAGGTGGTAAATCAGTCCAAGTTCTCACAATGTTACCTTCCTGCATAATTCTAGAGGATTTAAAAATGGCTCAGGTTTTATAGCCATAGATATTGCAGGACAGGGAGGAAATGTTCAGAATTGCCTCAGGGAATTATTCTTACTGGTAAGAGAACATAGAAGCCTTCACTGAAGTGAGGTGGATTTCTGATGGCTAAATCCAAGGATGCTATCCTAATACCTCTCTGCTCAGCAAAGTGTTGTTTTCCTTTTTCGCCTTTAGCTCAGAAATTAGAAGGTTCATGCACGACACAGTAGATCTCAGTCACAAAGGTCTAATGGAAATCTGTCCTAGGCTTTAGTCCCCCAAAGCCCCCCTCTTCCTGCCCAGTCACTCCTGGGACCCCCATGCCTAACCATGCACTCAGGGCCGTACCAGCCTGGGGCCATCAGCCTCAATGATGCTGTAGGCATGCCTGGCTGTTGCCCCAGCTCCCTGCACAGGGCTGTGTAAGCTGCTCTTCTCCTGCAGGAATCCTGGGATGTGCATCATCACTTGCTCTGCCCTGCCTCCAGCCCTCTCCCTGGGACAGACCTTGGATGCACATCCAGGCTGATCTCCACCCTGATCAGGACCATCCTTGCCCTCTGTGTCCAGACCTTGTGGAACTACACACATTGGTGAGGGCATGGCCAGCCTCACCTCCCTGTGCCTCGACAGAATGAAACCTAAATGTTATTCTATGGCTTGTCCCCCCAAGAGCCACGTGCTGGGTTTGTTTCTTTGTGTGGGTTTATAATCTGCACACACAACTACTGAAATTGTACCTCTGTGCAAAATGAACTTAAGTTTCATCAGACCAAAGAACCTACAGGTGAAGAGATATCTGAGCTCCAACCTTTGCTCTAAAGATCTTTTTTGTGTTTTATAAGAAATAGTTCTGAATAAAATGGATCAACTGTCTTTTATGTATCTCTTGATATTGGCAACTTCCTCCGTTTCACAGAGAAAGTTTAATAAACATATTCTCACTTTCTTAATTTCCCTTGACCTTTGCTTTTTCTCTATCCCAGATAATCTTTTCTATATAGAATCAACAAGATGAGAGACACTTCCTGCTGTTGTAAATAAACTATCTTGTTGATTATTGCATTTGCCAAGGAGATAAGAGATGAGAGTTTGTATTCCCTGAGACAGAAACTGGCACTGACCCTAGGTCTCTCCTGTTCTGGGGAAATGAGTTAGCCGGTGAGGTATTTTATAAAAAATAAGAAAGCAGTACGGCACCATCACTGACAGTGCTTGAAAGAAGGTCATCCTGCTTTGTTTCTGTGAAACAATTAGTACTAAAACTAAGAAAGACTGCGGATTTTTTTTCAGTTGATTGACTCCACAGTCTATGAAAATGCAATCTCTGAAGCTATTCCTTTGATTGGGACATAATGCTCTAATATTAGATCATAGTTAAAAAAAATGGAGCAGAGTTAAGCTGAAATCTTTCCCCCCAGTCATAACAATTTTAGAGTCTTTAGTCTTTTACCATCTAGTTTTTTAACAAGTGAGAAAAGTTGGGAGGTGTGGCTGGGGAGGCGTGGTTGGCAAGGCGCAGGCTAAATAGGTATTAGTAACTAGAAAAGGCCGGGGACTATTCTGTGGCCCTGAGAGTAAATGGAAGAGTAAGGCTCACATTCATATATTTTTTCCTCTCTTTCTTATCAGAATGGGTTGATCTTGTGTTCATAGTTCCTTGTTAACACAGTTCTTGATTTTTGATATATCGTTTGAACTTGTGCCTGGGCTTTGGCTGAGAAACAGTTCTCTTGTGTAAAATTTTTGCTAAGTCCTATTGTAACAGACGTAGTCACTGTCTGTGACACAGACATCGACCAGTGTGGAGTCTTTGCTCAGTTTCAGAACTAGCCATTGAAAATACACATGAACAATAAAATCTGTAACAAATAAGGTTAAAATAATAAATATAATAAATAAATAGATTTTAAGCCTGGCAAAATCGCTTCTTAGAGAGACATATGGAATCATATTTTAACAAAGCCCCTGATTTTCTTGAATAACACACAATTTCACCTGTCAGAAGTGGGATTTAGGATATCACCACTTTCTTTATATTTCTCTGTTAATAGTTCTATGTTTTTTCCACTCAAAATGATGTTGAGAGCAAAAATGAATATAGTTTGCATGTAGATTCAAGAACCTCTTACTATCTTAATTTAAGCTTTAACAGCCTAACAAAAGTAAAATAAACACTAATACTTCTAATTCAAATTTTCTTAAAACTTTCATTTCAGGATATTCACAATGCTCATACAAAAAATTGTCTGCCCTTTGTGCTCACACTTTTATTATCTCTCTGGCTGGTAAGGATGATGGTGTTAGTCTTCAAGAAAAATGAGAAGAGTGAATGAGAAGGGGGTTCAGGGATGAGCCACCAGGTTCCCTTATTCTTTACCACAAGTTCCCTGACACTGATGGTGGGGATTTCTTCCACCTGCTCAGTCATGGATCCACTTGGAGTTATTTTCATGTGTTCTTAAAAAGACTTACTGACCTTTCTTTTTTTCCTTTTTAGCTCACATGTTCATTATGTGACAATTCCTCACTTCTGAGACATATATCATGTATAGTTAGACCATTACAGAATCAGGATTAGACTACAGCAAAATAATTGACTGCAGAAAAAGTGTAAAACTAAAGGAAAAATCCCTCCTGAGCCTTGCCTGACACTGCCTTGCTTTGAAGTCACAGGTGAAACAAACCCAGAACTGCACATGACAATTATCAGTAAGTCCCAAGGCCAAAGTTAAATCATTGTGAAGCCTGTAGCCTACTGCTTAGAACATTAAATTGACTGAGGGATGTGGTCTTTCACTTACCAGATTAATAAATTTTTTTTAACTCCTTACTCACTACAAATAGTGAGAAGGAGTGTGACTCAGAATTGCTACTAGCAGAAATGCAGGGACTAAATATTGGGTATACAACACTCATGTACAATTTTGTGTCTGCCGGTCACTTAAGGGCTTTAAAAGTTTACAATTTTACTCACATCTGTAAATAAGTACACAATTTATACACGGAAGAAGATACAGCTGATGTCACACTGAATGTTTTTTGGGTTTTTTCCTGTTCTTTGTTTGGGTATTTTTTTGGAGATTTTTTTAATTTGGAGTTTTTTTCCATCGCAAGGCACAAGTACTGGATGAAAAAAATTAACAAGAAAAAAAAATACACAGGGGCAAGTTTATGTGTCAGATTGAAATTAGTGGTCCTGATCATGTATCAAATTGCAGAGAGAGCCATACTAACTTCACTGGAACGTCTCTCTCTAAGAAATGACAACTCATAGGAGAATTTGTTTTATGGGAAAATTATTATGTATTCAGTGTTCCATGATGCAAATAAAATTTGCAGATCATTAATTATAATTTATTAGCATCCTTGATCAATGCTTATGCTGTCTATTTTGACTGCCTTTCCTAAATTCCTCTTAACACTGCACTGAGTATTGACTATGTACAGATTATATAGTTTAGTCCAACAGTTTCAAAATATTTTAGCTGCTACAAACTGTGAGAAAAAATAATAAAGCTGGTGAAATAATAGTCTCATATGTCCACACTCCCCTATCACCTACTCCTAAATCAACAGTATCAGTACTGTGACTTCAGAGAAACAACTCGTTGTCCGTTACTCCTTTGTTTGCAGCTGCTAAATAGTTTTTTGGGGGGTTTTAAACAAAAACTCCATTAATTTCAGTATTATCAGCATTATTTTTCAGTATATGTGATGAATGCTTTCTTCATAGATACAGTAAGTAGTCATGACTGGGGTAGAAGTGAGTTTTGTGTTTGGAATACAATTCTATAATACACCCTCTTTACTAGAATGTGATACATACTAACTATTCCAAAAAGCCCACCTTAAAATCCCACTTATTTTGTCATTTAGATTTTTTTAAGGTTTGCCAAAGTCTGAGATTTGCACAACATACGGTATTAAAAATCTGTAATGATTTCCACTCTTATAATAATTGGCTGCAGACCCAAATCAGTCAACAACAGCAACAAACTACATACCCCATCCCCAACCTTGGTGTTGATCTCTAAGCCCTTGCATCAAAACTTCATGAAAATTCTTTCATATTAAAAACTGGTGCTGTGTAATTTCCAAATACTTCTGCAATTCTCCTTACAGTACAATTTTTACAAGGGAACAGATGATATTGTTTCAAAAGAGGGCATTCAGACAGCCCAAATGAAAATAGAGGATTGAATGCTGGAAAGAGTATCGTGGCTGAAGAGTTAAAGACATACTACCTAAACTTTCAGTAAAATGTAATGACAAGCAAGAACCCATTCCTGTAATTATTTTGTAGTAATAGTAAACAACAGTCTGCCTACATTAAAAAAATTGAAACTTACTTTTTTTTTCTCATTTATTCAAATAACTGAAAGTTACAGCTATGTGGATGGCTGCTATCCCTTTATAAATATGTGAACTTGACAGCAATATTTGGAGTCCTCTTAGTACAATTGTAAAGTAAATATGGAAAAACTGAAAACACGTTTCCTCATTTAAAAAAAAAACCCTATCCCCACCTTTTTAACAGCCATATTTTTATAGCATCACAACTTTTCTTCTTATCCAAACTTTTCATATAAATGTGATTACTTTCATAGACACTGTCTGAGAGAAAAACCTGAAAAATTCAAAATAAGATCATTTAATCAGAGTTATTAATTCTAGCAGAGATTTAAGTGTAAAAAGTGTGATTCCTGGTTAAAAATGTGCAGATGATGAGTTTAATCAATGCTCATAGGTGAGAGCAATATACCATTGGAGAGTAAAAATTCTGTAGAACAGTAGCAACAGAAGGTGGCTCAGTGGTCGCATTTGCACAGGTGGCTTTAAAATATGTTCTGTGTCAAACATCTAAAACATCAACCTGCTTTCATTGAAGCTGATGGCAAAATTCCCATTGAATTCAGTGGGGGCAAGAACAAAGTTCTTATTATTCCTTCAGAGAAATTAATCTGCTCTTCAGTTCTCATATGATATATATATGCAGCCTATAGTTAGAAAATGTCATATAATTAGTGTTTAGAAAAACACTTGCAGAAGTAGATATTAACTGAACATCTGATAAATTTTAAAATATTGATAGTCCTTGTTTCCTTTGAGCTTTTATGTTTCACAGACTGCTATTGACTATGTGAGTCTCACGAATTTAGGCAGTATTTTTCCACTTGTTAATGTTATGCAAATCTATTTTATGTTGAGTAATGCAACGAATTTTATTTGGGATTTCTAAGTCTGTTAAAAGAGAAGACACACTATTAGACATAATTAGAGAAGCAGAATAAATTATAAAATGTAAATTGAAAGTTAAGGTTGTATAAATATTTTCAGAGCTCAGCCCTAACTCTCGGTATGTCCAATCACACCAGTAAACAAAACATTTTTAGCAACAAATACCAAAACTGTACTATATCTGTAGTTACTTTTGTGTCATTTTTCTGCAGTATAATCCAATGGGATTTGGCATCATTCCATTGCTTTATTGTAAGTATTATCAATTATTTTTTCTGTCATTTCAGTAAGCATTCGGATAGTTGATGCTGCACACCTTGCGTGCTCTGCCTTATCAGTTATTGTAATTGATAACAAAAGGACTATCCTTCCTTTATAAACCATTTTAATAAAGTACGTAGCTTTAATAATTTATGCTTTTATAGTTTTTGTTGTTAAACTATGCCAAGAGCAATGAGACTTAAGATATAAGTGAGTTGTAAGTATGTGTTCTTTAGCCATAACTGTGGGGCAGCAGGGCTTCAGGTCTCTGCACACCAGTATGCATAAATAATTAATATTTTGTGTTGTCCAGGAACATCCCAGTCAGTCATATGCATAAATTAATTAATGGACAGGCTTAAGACAATGGATCAACTCGAAATCAGGTGACTGACTGATTAAACCTTCACAATAACATATTTGACTCATAGTTACAGAAGCCAGACAGAAGCTTTGGACAGTTTGGCATCTCTTGCTCTGTCTAGTTCAGTTTGGATGCCTGCGTTGATTAAAATTCTATGTGGAGTCTTCAAAGGACTCACCTGGGTCATTCCTGCTACAGACATGATTGAATTGTGTGTAGGTAAAACACTCGTAGACAACAGAAACTCTTCCTGCAGAAATAGTTGCATAGGACAGTTTATGTATGTAGAAGTTTAGATGTTTTGTGTGCGTTTTCAATGTGTCAACAGTGATGAATTGGGTTGGTCACAGAAGATGAGTGGAGATCTGATTCTCTGTGCAAGAATTACACCACAACAAGATTCCAATAAATTAAGTTTTTCTTGCTTTTTAACCAACAGTGAGAATCAGAGTGCAACAACATTATTAGTAAATTAGTAATATAGTAACAAGGACCTAATGACATTAAGATTCTTGAAGTTATTCTTCCTGGCCTGAATCTGCAGAAGACATAGTTTTCCTGCTTTTCTCTAGGTGCCATGACATACCTGTCTGTCTCATATTGCCTCAGTTTGTAAGTTGTCCCAAAGAGCACTGATTTTGTTTAGGCAGCAGTATAGAGTTCCTAATGTTCTTTTTGCAGATCTGATTTTTTCTCTAGGTTCCCTTGACTGTAGTGTCTACACACAGAGATCAACATTTAAATATAGTGACTCCCAGTTCTCATGTCCAGGCAGTTGAATTTCTCTTCTGCATTCCACAAATGCTTGCTTTGATATCCAGTGACTAGAGCAGGAGATTATACACCTACATTTAGACACCTCAGTATCTTGACTCCCATCCCCAATGTCTAGTATCAAGTGACTCAGAATCTGCATGAAAGAAGTGTTTGATATCTGATGGGTGTTCAACATAATAGTGGGAAAGAAAATTATATTGAGAACCGGCTATTGAAAACTGAATTGAAATAGGTACTAGAAACAATGTTACATTTTCAACACTAAGGGCAGCTATCCATTGAAAGACCTGATTCTGGCAGGTCTTTAATGAGAATCAAACATCTTTCTTGAAGAAAACAAATTCTTATTTTAAATTTTTCCACTTCAACTGTCTTGCTTACAACAGTTGTGTTTTTTCTTCCCTCATATTTTCTGACAAATCTAATTTAATTAAGAATCTAAAACTTTTTGTAATTGCTATTTTGATGAGGATACAGCAAGTCTTTTTCTTATCAATTAAACAAAAGGGAAAATAGTCCTGTCAATCTGAATAATGATTCTGCATATTGATCAAGCTTATTCTTTATTAGATTTTTGAGACAGAAGACTGCAGTTTAATACCTAATGATTATTCTTATGTCAATCTGAGCAACGATAATTAGAGTGTGATTAACACTGTGATTGAGATCTGTGTCTATTTTTTTCCTCTGCTGTTTTTGCCAAGTTATGTCTCTGGCTGAAGTGCTGGTACAAATTGCTGGTAGAGATTTATCACATCTTTAAAATCTTGTACTTAATGATTAAATGCCAGAATTTTTATACAGCAATAAGTAGTATGAACAAGAATATTCTGACTGTGGTTGATATTTCTGCAGGTTTTTCTTTTCTTTGGACCTGTCTAATCGTCCACATCTATTATCCTGTACTTTTAGTAATACCCATGTATTGTGTCTTAACAATTCCTAGGTGTACTCAAGGTCCATGAGCAGATTTTTCAGCATCCTTTTGGGGAACACTGAATTCATTGCAATTCAATCCGTGAATGGAAGCTCCTGAAAAATACATGTTGGACAAGTGTATTCTGTTACCAGGTCCTTTTCAATGATATGGTCTGAAATGTTTTTAAATACCTTAAAGCAGGACATTGGTAAACTTCCTAGGCTGATGCAGCCTAGTGTGGAACAGTCTTTGCAACTATCAAACTTGAGAGAGCTAAGAGTTCAGTATTGCCAAGCTTTGGCCTGAAAAAAAACCCTTAAATGTTTCCACTTGGTCATTGGCATACCTGTCCAGAATGATTTGGATGAGAAAAGGGTAGCATTTTGTACCTGCTGACTGCCTGTCCAGACCTAGAACCTATATAACCTATCCATCAGAGGAACATTTTCTGCATAATTTTAAAATGATGAGGACATTGTGTCTATCACATTTCAAAATAATCTAGTTGGAGATGGAGGAAGAAAGTGGTTTGGATCACCTATTCGTCCTCTATCTGCTTTATTACTGTGTAGAAAATAATCAAGCTCCGGGGTATATGAAGGAAAAAAAAAATGAGGGCACATAATAAACTGCCTTGTGATGGGTTCTAGGCTCTTGACTCTACTTCAGGAATGTTTATGTGTTTCATAAATGGTCACCATATATAAAGCAGAAAAAAGAGACACAGAGTCTTAAAGACACTGTTTTGAGTGACTAAAATGTACTGCCATAAGAAAAGTGGAATTGTAAAAGAAGAGGACAACAAAGATTGCTTATGAGACTTCCTTTCGTTTTCAGCTATTCGTAAAGTCTTTAGTCATCTTTACACTTCTTTTAAATAATTTTTGTTAACTTTTTAATACACAATGAAACTTCTGGCAGATGATGTGTAAGGAGCATTTTCTCCTCTTTCTGGATCAAAAAAGCTTGAGAAAGGAAGTGTAGGATAGTTTTTTCTTTCACTTTTGATGTAAAATAGCCATAGACTATCTTCTTCAAATATTTAGTGTTCTGCCTTGCATTTCCCACTTTCTACTAACAGGTATATTGAGAGTCTGCTGCAGTCTCCTGGTTTTACTACCACTTGTGACACTGAGAGCACAAGACTTAAACTCAGGAGACCTTCTGGAATCTTCTCTTGGGTCATCCATTTTACTGCTTCATTTCCTTGGGCAATTGCCTTAATCAATGCTGCAGCAAATTTTCCCCCATTCCATGTCTTGCTACAACTCAAAGTTTTACCAGGTAGGTAGGGAAAAATCTTGTAGCTGGTCAATGTGAAGAAGGAAGGATTAATGGGAACTGGCCATTAATCACTGGTGTAACTTAGGGAAGAGCAAAAGAGAGGTCTGAATGTACAAATCAACAAAACCAGACACAGCCTGAGAAGAGCCAGCTGAGCCTGTCCAGGGTGGGCAGGGGCAGCTACCCTCAAAGAGGATTCAGCCAGCAGACCGATCACAGAAGTATCCATGGAATTTTTTCACTTCAAACCATAGCTGTTGGATGTTGCTTTTGTGGGGATGACTGAATTCCCAAGAAGTTTTTTGCCTGAACAGCCTTTTGACAAGGTATGCTATAGTGAGTGCTGTGCATGCATTTTCTTAGTGAATTCCATGCATTTCTGCCCTCTAATTTGATCAGCAGTGTTGAATAAATAATAAACTGAAGATGGTTCGTAACTAATTAGTTATTACTCCTCTATCATGAGGTAACAGGGGCTCACTGGAACAGGTGTGGTCTCCTACCACGTATGCATGTGGTACCATGCTCATCCTGCTGGAAGCCTCTAATCACTAATGTTTTACAATTAGCGACCAGGATTAAAGCAAGAAATTAATCCAGACAAAAATAATTTATCCTTTTCCTAAATCTGGATTTAATGGATCTTAACCTGATCTTATATACAACAACATCACTGGGTACAGGTAAAGGACTTGGATCTGATCACGCTGTCAGTTTAGGAAGCCATTATGCTCTGAAAGTGAAAATTCCCAAACCTTGCCTCTCCATCAGGGCTTGAAATATGTCCTCTGAAATGAGAGTAACAATGTCTGTTAGATACATATCTACCCACCCAGCTATTCATCAATGTTTCCGGAATTATAGATTAGAAAAAAATACTTTTCAGCATGGTAAATAATGCAAAATAATAATAATAATAATAACAACAACAACAAAAATGTTTAGAATATACCCTCCCAGTTATACTTGGGGCTGTAGTTACTCACACACTCAAAAGATTTTTTTCTAAAGCATTGCAAATATATTTCCAATTCTGGTGTCAAGGAAGGGAAAAAGCAAAACGGTATCTGTCTTCAGACTAAGGCTTTGGGAATTCAGAGTCTTATGGACCAGACCTAGGAGCAGTTATTCACTTTATGTTGTGCAGATAATGGCAAAAGCAGAAGTAATGCAGGGAGCTTTTCCCACAATTCTCTACGAAACTGAAAACTTATACAACTCCCTCTGTTAGCTGATTTCATTAGGGTGCCTTTAAATTAGAACAAAGCTCATTTTGTTAGCCTTTAACAGACTCCTTTAAAACAGTTTGGTTTTGACTTGCAACAATGTATGATCTCTCTTGCCAGGGCATTCAATTTCTTCTCAAATTAATTTAAATCCTCCCTTGTAATTTAAAATTTTTATTTGTCATTGTCAAAAACCCATCAATTATTTCTGGTTCTGCCCTCAATTTGGCTGCAAGAATCAGTCTCTTGGTACTGTTTAAAAACTTGTTAGGAATTTTAGGAAGGGATACTGAGCAATCTAATGATAATTATTTTTGTCATTGTTAGCTCGAGTAATCATGTAGCCTTTGTAAAGGAGTCTGATAATGGTCCTATATTCTACAGGAATATGAGTTGGATAAACTAAAAACATAAAATGTGACTTGGTTGGGAGTTTCTAAATAAATATAGGATATGAATTAACATAAGTGGAAACCCTGCTTTGTAAGCTGGAAAGTTAATTTTCATATCATTGTTTTGTATTTCATGAACATCAGAAACTCATTTATTTTCTTTCATTATTTTTTGCCTAGATTGAATTTTCACAATAATTTTCTTTCTTTATCAGAAGTTCTAATGTCATAGTTCCATAACTATTAAGCAAGAAGTGGGATAATGGCAGTACTCACTCTCATGTCCTCTTCAGACTCCATATTGATGAGAACATGGTCCCTTCAAATGTGTCACTCTGTCTGTCAGCCGCTTTTTTTGAATGTGGATATGACCATATGTGCTGACTTAATGAATTACGAGCAGTACAATTATATGCCTGCAGAGAAGACAAGGACTGCAGGATGCAGGATGCCTGCAGGATAAGGTCTGCCTTCATTAAAAAATCTCAGACATGTAACCAAATACAAACTATGGATTCATTTCTAGTGATACCCACAGTAAAGAAAAGTTCAATGAGTTCATTCTTTGCTCTAGAGAGCCTATTTTTAATAAAAACAGTTGAAGCTAATGTATTCCTTTGCCACAGGGGCCCACAGTCTGTCAGCAAATGCATTTTTCCCATGAAACCCACAAGTTTTCAGTGTCACAGGACAAAGTCTCTGTGGTAAACAAGGTCACTGGTTCTTACTAGACAGAATTTCAACCCTCAAGGATACTCATTTACCTAATGAATTTATAAATTAATAACGTCTTTATTTCCTTTTTATAAAAGAAAATATTTAGATGGAAAGGAGAAGAAGGTCATAAAACAATTACTGCAATTCTCTGTGTGCCATCAGGTGCAGATGGATTTAGCGCTGCTCAAAATTTCTCACAAAGTTTTCGGGTTAACCAGGGGAAGCCCAGAACTTCACTCTAAGAATTCAGGATCTATCCAGGCTGAAAACTTGAGTAGTCATGCTCTTGTGTCACTGTTACATAAGAAGAAGCCACATCTAAATATTTCTGGTGAGAGGATTAACCCTCAGTCTCATCTTAGTTTTGTTGCAGATCTCTTCTTTCAGTATGCTTGGAAGGCGTAACCACATACAAATTTACTCTTGTTTTCTCACTTTTTTCCTTTATTTTTGTAATTTGATAGAGGAATTTTTTGCTCCACAAGTGTCTTTATAGTGGGGACAAAAACTCAGAGGAGAAAAGAGAAAATAATAGGAATGAGTGACAAGAGTGGAGGGCAAGAGTTCAAGTCTCTGGGACTGGCCACTTTGCTCTAGATCTGGCACAAATCCAACACAATTTATGTTCTCTGTGCATATCTTCCCTTTACTCGGAAGTGCTGCTAACTCAGCAGGGTGCTCCTCTTCAATCAGTGTTGAGCTGACTGGGACTATGGTTTAGGCACACTGATAATTGTCTGTCCGGAAAGAAGCTAAAGCAAGTACTGCAATTTTCATTTTAACACTTAAATGCTTGAGAACAATCAAGTGTTTTACCCCAAAATTCATCCTTTCAGAACTTGGAGGCAGATTTTTCTCCAAGATGAACTGCAGTCAGCAAATGAACTTCTTAAAAACCTTTGTGCAAGCATGAGGCTATTTAGATGAAAGTTAATTCTTCATGCGGTCATTCATGCACCTCAGATACAGAAAGAAGGGAAGGAGATACTATTAGTATTCAGAAAACAAATGGTGTAGGCTAGGACTATATATAAGGTACTTAAGAGACAAAAAAAAAAAACTTGACAGACAGGTTGAAGGCAAGGACATCCCCAATAATATATCAGGAATATTTTCTGAGGGCAACAATCCTTGGCAGTTATTAATGTAGCCCTGTAGCCCAGTAAATGTAGTATTGCCATCACTTTTAACAGGTCGTAGGATCAGGGATGAGGCTTGCTAGACTTTATCTAAAGTTGCTCTGGCCTACAAGGAATTTTGTTTCAACATCTTTAGATATAAAGGCCATTTTATAATGACCAGGTCTAATCAGTTTTATTTTTCATTATATAATTTTGAGGTACAACCATGTGCTTATATTTTTAGAAGAAAATTGCTCTGTATAGAAAGAAATATTCAGCATAGAATGTAATATTTGTAACTCCAGAATAATGATGTAGTGCAGAATGCAGGCATGGTATTTCAGCAAAGGCCTTGAAAGTAAGGATGCAGAATGCAGAGCTGAGGAGTAAAACTTAAAGAGGATAGGTGAGACAGATGACACTAGAAACCACAGAGATGTAAAAACCATCAGATGAAAAAATCAAGATAGAGGATGATGTAAAATTGATTTTGAGAATGAAGAACAAGCATCTGACATAATTAAGACAGGCTATATCTAGCAAATATAAGTGTAACATGGAGGTGCAGACCAATGAAGAAGAGAAACAGTAAGTATGAGAGAAAAAGTTTTAAAACAGCTCTAATGTATAAAAATGCCCTGTATTAGAAAGAAAGGAAGAAACTGTCAACATCATGATCTTCTCTTTGGGAGGCTTGGGAAACTGTCAGCTTGCTGTAAGCCTTTCTCCACATGTCTAGGGTGAAATCACAGCGTCAGATCCACTCAGAAACACTAGAAGCATCACTGTAAAAGCAGAAAAAGGAGTATATATTAAGAATAGTGGGTGTAGTTGTATTTTTAGTGATATTTTCCACAATACTATATTTTTTTCAGTAATAGCAAAATCTAGACTTAGACTGTTAAGTTTTCAGCATCGCTAAATATGTGTGTGACTTAGCTTTACATATTAGTTGTGTTTCCTTTTTACTTCAAAAGAGAGTTTGAGTAAATGCTGGGTTTGTGTAAAGTACCTGGGACTAATTTTTAAGAGTAGGTTAAAATACTTGATACATTGGTGAGATCTCTGGTTCTCTAAAGTTACTAATGTGAATGGTTAAAAACAAAGGTTTTCAGAGTATTACAGACAATGTTATTTATCAGCATATGCTATGTTTTTCAAGAGAAACTCTAGGACAACGGTAATACATCATATTATATGATCTTTCCGAATGTCTAAACAATGTATTATCTGTTCTGTTCAATTAATTCCACAAGATTGAGCATTTAATTACCGTGTTTTGAGTAGTTGCATACTATAATAGTAATTTGGAACCCATTATCCTCAACATTAGCTCTAGTTCACTGTTACTTCTTCATTTTCTCCCAAAAACACAGCAGGTAAGTTGGTGCAATACCATGAGCAAAATATGCATTCTTGAAAAAAGTGTATGAAGGGCCAAACACTACGAGGAACAGAGCTAAAAAATAACAGAGAAAATCGCTGTAGAAATATACACTTGATTGCAAGCAAGCAAGCAAGCTCTTCATAGACTGCAGTTTTAAAACATGAAACACTTACTGTCCAGCATGATGTTCTTCAGGATCACTTTTAAAGATTAAAAGGAAATAGGTTGATGCAGATGGAAAGACTAAGTCTTGACTATATCTGAAATTCTCTTTGCTTCAATATTTCACTATGTATCTCTCTGTTGTTTTTCTCAGATGACAGACTTCAGGTCAAAAATAGTCCTGAGGCCTGCATTGTTCAGATGTGTTCACATTAGATGTCCATGTACTAGGGCTACAGTTGCTGTCCACCACAAGACTTTGCTGGAAGCCTAGTTAAGTCTCAAAACAGTCTTTAGAGGTAACTGGAGGAATCCCATCCACCTGAACTATGTGTATTATGTGGTGACTACTAAGAAGCATCCTATTATGTCAATCTTTACTCGTAACATTTTATTATTTTTCTTGATCAACATTTTCCTATATTTAGATTTCCTGCTTCTTTTTTTTTTTTCTCATAGCTTCCTACTATAGGGAAAATAATTTGATATAAATTAAAGTAATTAAAACATGATTGACCAAAGCAACAAACTACTAGGGGATATTTCTTTTCCTTAAGAAGTGGTTAGTTTACATTTTGCTGAGGGGCTAATATCTATTTCTTAGGTTTATGTTTTGTTTCTAAAGTCTGTATCTTTAATCAATCTCTTTATGCTTCTGTGAAGGGTTTCATCTATTCATGTGACATTTTATTAAAATTAAGATTCCCTCATAATAATTTCAATCATCATATAAATCTTCTTCATTTTAACACAGATTTAAGTATCCCAAATAGGTTAACTGACTTAGATAAAACGTCTGTAGTTTTCCTGCCAACCACAATAAGGTGGACACCACAGCCCTCAAGGCAG
Organism: Melanocharis versteri; assembly: GCA_013397845.1. Lineage (NCBI taxonomy): Eukaryota > Metazoa > Chordata > Aves > Passeriformes > Melanocharitidae > Melanocharis > Melanocharis versteri. The sequence continues at coordinate 1,679,078 of VZTG01005248.1, read as the reverse complement.
GAAAGAAGTGAAGAATGCTGTGACTGATGAAATTTAATAGATTTAGATCTGACCTCAGCCTTTGTTTTCTCTGTCATCTTGTCTTCTCCTGAGTCCTCCTGTCAGAGACGCTGCTCCCTGTTACATCTGTCACAGTGGGATCCTTGGCCCCTTCATAGTGGCTGTCACTGAAAGGACACGCTATCGAAAGTGTTGAGGGAGATTTAATCTCTCTGTTGCACAGCTCAGTGATTTAGTAGGTTCAGCAATGTGACGCATTGAATCAGCTCTGCCACTGATGTTAGGAGTCTCTGACTACTTGGTGATTATGTGTGGTTTTGTTGAACAGGTTATGCTCCATAAAAGGAAAATGGGGGTAGTCAAGTAGAGTAGAACCACTTACACTGAAGTGTTTTGAAAATTCCAAACAGCCTTCATGCATTTCAATAAATATTTTCCTCAAGCTGCATACAGTGATTCTTCTAGAAAAGCTTCCTTTAAGAAGCTAAACCCTTTTGTTAGGGTTTAGGCTCTAGACACATCAATTAATGTATCTAGATAGTGTTAAATAATGGTGATGATTGCCTTCTCATTTTGGACAGAAGCATAAACAGAAAAGAAAAGCATGCCACCTGTTGCTGCAGATTCTCTCAGCTGGAAGTAAAAACCAGTTAGGCTAATTATTTTGTAGATGTTTGACCTCACAGTACAATTTATGCAGTAATAGCACTTGGAAACAGAACAATTTGGTTTTTATGACCTTGAGACCCTCTTCAAGGACTGAAGACTTCTAAGCAGGGCAACAGCATCCTTGCCAGCTGGCTTACAAGCAAGGTGAGGAGAGCTTTAAACTGGAAATTACAATGGAGGGAGATGTCAGCCTTCAGTCGAGTGAGAAAATGGTGAGCCAGGCTGAGAAGCAAATGCTGAGAGTGATGTGGGCAAGACAGGCTTAATGATCAACAAAGTAAAAGAGAAAAGGGTGTATCCCAATGTACTCAAACAAATGAGGGAGAGCCAAGAGGATGGCATGATGGGAGGAACTTTCACACTTTTTCTGGGAAATTGCCATCAGCAGGCGCCCCTCTCATGTGCCTGTGCACTAATGCATGTAGAGTGGGGAGCAAAAGGAGGAACTACAGGTCTGCACACGGTCGCAACATAGATGTGGTGAGATATCTCACACAACCGGAGTGCAGTGGGTGATGGGTACAGGCTTAGTAAAAAGGACCTGCTGGGAAAGGAAGGGGGAATTTCCCTTTGTGTGTGAGAGAAATGAGAATGAAAAAAGGTGTACCTAGGAACAGGAAAGGAAATTACTCCAGTGCTGGTAGCTGCAATTTTTTTGTTCAGCCCAAATACTTCCGTGTCTCAGTGGCCAAATAGATTAGAGGGGTAAGAAAGTGCAGCAAAAGGAGCCTATCTGGGAGGTCAGTGCCTGCCTTTCTGTTAGGGTCTGGCAGCCCACCAAAGTCAACACACCACAATTACCATCTGCTTTCTTTTAAGATAAAAAGGTAATTTCTAAATACTATCCTTCATTTATGACATTTATTTATGTGAGATAATTGCAAAGCATTCAAAAGGAGCTTGACTAGATGTGGATAACCTCAGTCATCTATGGCCAGTTTTATTTTTGTGACAAGCATGATGTTTTAAATTTTTTATTATTTAGTCACCAAGAAATAATAAAGCGTAAACCCCCTCACCTCTCTCTCCTATTCTAATTCCAAATCAGAATAGTTCATTTACCTTTTTATTGCCAAACTGACTTGAGTCATCTGGAGAAATTTCTTGTAGATCACAGAGCTGTCTCTACAGTCATGTGATCCTTCTGAGAGGATCACATGAGGGTGAGAGAAGTGAATGGGTCAAGATAAAAACAGGGAGATCATTCAAAAATTACCATCATGGCAAAAAAAACTTGAATAGGGAGCAGGGGAAAATTAAGTTACTGCCAATTAAAATAGATTTGGATAGTGACGAACAAAAACTAAAACATCTGTACACACGCATATACACACACACACATTCCCAGTTTCAACTTCACTCCTTTCTCATCTCTTCTGCCTCTTCCCTGTTCCTGAGCTATGCAAGACTAATGGGCAAAGAGGGCTTATGGTCAGACCGTAACAGTTTTGAAAGGGTATTTTTCCCTTCCTTAACTGTCTTCCCAGAGCACTTCCACCCTGGCTGAGGGGCCCAGCCATGCCCTGCAGTGAGGGGGTTGGAGCCCTCTGGATCCAGCTGTGTCCAGTCCAGAGCAGTCCCTGCCCCTCCTCACAGAGCCCTGCTGCAGCCCCTGTGGCCAAAGCCTGGGCACGGGTGCACAGCAAAATAACACAACATAATTAGGAAAAAATGGGAGAGGAGTATTTCCTTATTATTATGAAACTGTACTCGCTAGCATGTTTTCTTTTATATGATTTCATATCATACTTTGAAAAATATGCTTGTACTCAAACGAGATCTATGTGATAACCACAGATCAGTCACTGAGGGCCAAGACCTCTGAAATCATGGGTGATTCCTACAGCAGTTACATTCTTCTCAAGTTAGCTGGATACATTCAATGATTAAAACATTGTGCAGTCTCTCTGTGCCACTTAAAAGAAAGGGTAGGTAAAACTTTTTAGCAAAGGTAGTAGCAAAATATTGGAAAGTATGTGATCCACAGTCAGAACACATTCACTGTGTAGACTTCAACTCTCGTTGGTCTCTGGAGATGCATATGATCACCAGCAAATTGAAGGTTGCAGGGTTTTTAATTGCTTGTTGTCAGTGCATAGAGGTTGTGTTTCATATCATGAATTTCAAGTTGTCCATCCTTCCTTTGTTTCCTAATTATATGCATATGCACAAGAAAGGTACAGAGTCAAATCAAGTTATGAAGTTGCAGTAACACCTCTTGAATTACATGTCATAAATTTATTTCTGCTCTAACATTTTTCTACAAAGAATTGTAGGAAGAGGATCCCAACTGCTGTCTTACAGATTCAGTCCAGATTTCTTTTGGCGTGTGTTCAGTGTAGTGTTTTCTGCCATAAATAAATTTAGCCTTAAGAATAAGTAGAAATATCCTAAAATAGGGAACCTTTTAATTTGTGGATCTAAAAATAGGGAAATATCTAACCGATGCACTGGAAGCTGAGTGGTATATTAAAATACAGGGAACTCTTGTTTGAATAATTAAAAAAACCAACAAATGAGATACAAATAATACAATGAGATAACAAAACAAATGAGATACAAAGAAAACAATAATTAAACCACTAAATTTTGAAAGACAGACCACATTATGCAGATGTCTAGGAAGAAGTATCAGTCTATATGCTGAACCTATCTTTCTTGTAGTTCAAAGCTCCGATCTGTTGAATCTCCATGCAAAGAGGTTTGTTTTACCACTGAGGAAGGCTTCCTAGCCTCTGAGAACAAAAAATAAAAAATGCAGAGGAGAAATCCTATCCCTAGTAAAGTCATATCACAACTCTGAAAAGTGTAGTTTGGAAAACAGTATTTCAAATGCAGCATCCAGTGTTTTTAAGCCAGTGCCTTCTTGTTCAAGTAACACTGAAGTGAACCCTCTGCAGAAATCGAAAGAATGAAGGTTCTTAAGAATCAGTCATATAAAACTTAAAATGTAAGTAACATTATTGACGTAACTTCTAAATATTTTTATTTACTTTGAGTCTGTTCTTACACAAACCTGAAAAGTAAATGGAGATTAAAATTAGGTGTAATATTAGGTATCAAAATTCTCTGCTTATTTCTTGGAAAGCCTTGGTTGAATTCTTATTTGAGGAATTACAATTACATTCTTAGGACATGCTAGTTCAGAATAATTACAACCAATAGAAAGCAAATAATAGAAAAGAACTTTATTAAATTTGGCTAAATAAAGGTAACAAGGCTTATAATTTAATCACATTTGTCAAAATTGAATGCCAAGTGCCGTTTGAGATGTTTAAAAGCTGGTTGACTCATACAAAAATATTCTACGAAGAAGTAGCTTGATAAATACTTTGTTGACAGGATCAATACTAACGTACATCTGTTTTGTCAAAAACAGATAGTATGTATGGCATAGATGAAAAACCCCAACAAAATACAGTAATTCATGGAATCATAGCCCAAAAGCTTTGTGAAAGCCTAAATGGAGATTTATGTCCATAAACATTTTATTTTCAGCAAAAACTGGTGTTTCAGTTGTTCGGCAGGTCCGACTAGACCAAGGATCAGAGTAGCTCCAAGTAGTATGCCTTTCTTTATTTCAACAACTATATAGAGAAATTCAAGTCTGTCACTGGTAACATCATTTGCAGTCTCTTTCACACTTCCTTTTGTACTGCAAGCACGGTACTAATACAGAATTTACTATATTCAAAATCGGCATATGGGAAATTATTGTTTCACTGAGAATGATACTGGAATAGCCTATACTGTTGGTATTAAAATTCAGCCTATTACTCTAGATCAAAAATGAAAACTTCACAAAGAGTCTTTTAGGATAGATGATGACTTTCTACACTTTCATTGTAGTAATTCTCCAACAATCAGCATCATAGTCCCTCATAATTATTACCATTTAAATTCATATGGTAGATCTGGGGTTTTTTCCAATTTCAATACCTTTTTCTCATTCTTCAAGAAAATCATGTTAAGTTTCTTCGATCTATTTACTACATTTATGTTTACAACACTGTTTATAACAAAAAACAGTCATAAGTTTTTCTTGCTGTGCAAGAAATTATCCCCAATTAATAGACGGGCTCCAAATGGCACAAATATAATAGTTACAAAAATTTTAAATGACATCAGTGTTGAAAAATCTATTTCAATATAAAAAAAATATATATTATTTGTGAGTGTCTGTATGTTCCAATAGATTATTTGACCCATTTCCCTTAAAACCAGTCCTCCAATCAGGATGTTACTTGCTGATACAAATTTTGAAAACTGGCATTAAAGTGCTGTTTTTTCAGTAATTATAACAACACAAGAGAAAAGGGACTCATCAGTAAATTATTCTTATGTTCCACTGTGCACTCAAGACTCTGTTATTCAAGCAAAATCTCCATTTGATTATCATTATGGAATGAAAACTATATATTGTTAGTAATAACTATCTGAGAAATGAGTTATATATCTAATCCTATAGGTACAGCTTTTCAAGTTATTTTTTTTTTCTTAGCTAAAATAGATTCATGTTAATTGTTCATAGTTTAACTATTCATTTCTAAAGAACAAAGAATGAGAGAAGAAAAGCCTATAGTGAGACATTTGAAAAGCAATATTTTAAGTACTTGCAACATTTTTATTCCAGAGATATTTTACTTTAGTGAAACAGTCAGTGGACATAAATAAAAATTCATCTACTATGAAGAATAGTGTATCTGATTTTACATCAAATACTGTGTATTCCTTGTGGGATATGGCTGATTGTGCATAGAAATATCGGTCCATGTGCCAGAATGTTGTATTTCTCAAGATTATAGCTCAGAGGCAAGTCAACAACAGCACTATTTGATTTGTTGCTTGCCTAGACATGGAGTTAGAATCCATATTACTTCACATACTATATTTTTATTTGCTCTTTCTGTAACTTCTTGAGTTTTACCTAAAAAGTCTGCCTAACAGGTGTAATTTTTACCTGAATTTTCTACTGACCAGAAATAATTAAGCAATTTTATGTAATTTCTCTATGACAAGTAAATTACTGTATATATTTGTTTTTACTGTTAGTTCTCTACTAAACACCCCAGTTTAATAATATCTCATATGAATTTTCTAAAAAAAAAAAAACAACACACAATTTTTTCTACATAAGACTAAGAGAATTCCATGATTTTTTGTATTTTGAAAACTGTCATTATAAAACTATAGTTAATTTCTTTGTAAAATGTATTTTTATGTTCCTGTTATTCATTTTTTCTTTGACTAGCTATGCAGAAGACTTACCTTATATATCCTTTCTATCTGCTACCCCTCCCTTACTTTAGCAGTACCACTATATGTATATTCCCTTTATATATACACTTACATAGCTTGCTTCCAGTGCACATTTCTCTGTTGACAGGTTACAATATAAATAATTTATAGATACAATTTATTGCAAGATAGAAATATGCTGATACAAAACAGAGAGATCCACCTTCTTTCTATTCAGGGAAAAGCAATATAGTATCCAGTGTTGTAATAAACTGCTTATTTTGTTAGGAAAGATATTTTATTGATTTATTTTCCCCTTGTGCATTGCAGGTTTTCTATAATTCAAGTACTGATTTTATTTATATATTTTTTTAATATCATAACTTAAGTTACCAGAAGAGGAAAATAATTTTTCCTGCTTGGTGGTGTGAGCTGTTCTTAGATGTGAGTGAAATGGCTGTGCTTAACTGTGTAATAATCCACCATTCATGCTGAGTTAGCAAAGGGAAACAGAGTATCTCTTCAGACATCAGTTTGCTGGATGGCCTTCTCAGAAGGGAAATAAAAAATCACCTCATCTCAAAATCACCTGCTTGAGATTGACCTCCATGTGCTGAATCCCTCTGCAGGAAGATCGTAACAGCCATTTATCTCTGACATGGCCCTGCTGCCGACTCTTCCCTGAGGGCAGAGAGAAACAGCAATATAGGATGTTATTTCCTTAATAATTAGCAATCCCTCAGCAGACTGGTTCAGCTTTCTTCCTCAGACACCCTGGACCTGGTGACCTACTGCCGGTCTCAGCAATTTCTGCCCCTGGAGGTTTCTGATCCAATGACTGCCTTTCAGGTACCCGCATACCTGCCTGAGAATCAGTACCGTGTAGATGGCTTGGCTATGATGCAGTTCTCAATAGCATTTCTCACCTCTTGTCCATTTTGGTTACTAAAATATGTTATTAATTACTATGTGTAATTAAACTACCGCTTTTCATCTGTGAAATGACAGCTAAGAAATACAGCAAATGTGTTAACTGACACATCAAGGATTCTGAGAATATAAAAATACTAAAATTGCATAGTTAAACTGAGTTTAAAGATGACAAGAAGGTTAAAGAAGTAACTACCCTAGAAAGGATTAACATCTGTATAGAAATAATTGATTTTGCTGGAACTGGATGATTTCAATGCAGATTTTAAAGTGTATCAGATCTACTATCTCTGTTACATTTTGCTGATCTGATGCAAATTATCATTCAGAAACAAAGGAAGACTAGTCATGCAATAATATTTTTTCAGTGTTTAAATGAAAAGAAATAAACCAGACATGGGATGTAAGTTATATTGTTTTAGCAAGCATTACAAAAAACAAAATTACAAAGAAACATCTTTGGATAATAAAGTGTTAACATGCAATTGCTGATCAGATTTAGGTCAAAGAAACTGCAAAAGGTGAGACATAATACTACAGAGAAGACAATTATATTCTTCCTTGCAGGTGAATGTGTTGTAGAGATAAAGGACTATTCTATTACTCAGAACCCAAATTCTGTCATCACCAAAGTAAGTAGCACTGGGATTTCAGTACATTTCTTTTAATTTCACATAGTCCAGTGGTCACACCACATTTAGAAAGGGCAAACCCCATTTTTAAATTCTTCTTTCTGGTTCAACAAGTTGCAGCGCCTTGGCATTCATGTCAGTCAACACATGCAGGTAACCAGGGTGATCGCAGAACCACAGCTGAAACGCAAAGAGTAGATTTATTTCATTACCTCCCTGACTGAACGTCCCCAGACCACGCTGGGCCGCAGGGACACGCAGGAGCAGGGACACAGGCACCGCCAGGGTTAGTACATCCTAGCGGGCCCTGCTGCCTGCCCCGACCTGGCCAAAGGCCTCACACACACGGTTTATCACCACACTGTGAACTCTGAGCTTTTCATGTCTCTCAACAGGGGCCTCAAGCACGTCGGTGAGAGTGCGTTATCTCTACACAGGAATTCTACTTCTCAAAACAGATAGAGGATAAACAACATTAGGCATAATGAACGGAGTTTTCCCACACAGATATGGTCCAGGCTGCAACATTCCCAGTTGCAAGGCCACATGAGTGAATTTACCATCCTCTTTGCCATTCTTCCCCTTTTAACCCTTTCTTCCCAACAGTATTTATTGCCAATACAGGACCTAAAATACCAATCTACAGGGTGTGGCAGCCTGGAACTCTCATGGCTGCCTCTTCCACACGTTCATTAACAACTTGGACATGGGACTCAAAGGGATGCTGAGCAAGTTTGAAGATGACACAAAACTGGGAAGAGCTGTTGACTCTCATGGAGGCAGGGAGGTTCTGTACAGAGACCTTAATAAATTAAAGGACAGAGCAATCACCAGCCATATGAAGTTCAACAAAGGAAAGTGATGGATTCTGCAGCTGGGATGGGGCAACCCTGGAAGTATGTGCAGACTGGGAAATGAGAGGTTGGAAAGCAGCATCAGGGAAATGGACCTGGGGGTCCTGTTCAGCAGAAGGTTGAACATGAGTCAGCAGAGCCCCGGCATTCAGGAGGGCCAAGTGTGTCCTGGAGGGCATCAGGCACAGCATCACCAGCCAGGCAAGGGAGAGGATTGTCCCGCTCTGCTCTGCACTGGGGCGGCCTCACTTTGAATACTGTGTGCAGTTTTGGTCACTGCAACCTAAGAAAGATCCTGTGATTTTGTGATTTTAAAAATTACCTGTTATTCACAGGAATAGAGATTTCACATACTACTGTTAGTTGTGCAAAGTATAAGGAAAGAGCTTTAAACAGTCACTCAAGAATTTCGCTTCTCCATCTCTGTGTTCATCTCACTTCTGACTTTCAAGAAACATTGGTTTCATTGCTGTCAAGGTAATGGTTGAAAATCTTCTCCAGGCCCTTTCATGTCTTAGAAAGGAAAGGATGTAATTCCAATCAGTTCTTTTTTATTCTTCCCCATCTTGGCACTGTGGCTTGCATCTTCAGAAGTCAAATTTTACTGGAAACACAAGTCCCTGCAGCTGTCAATAGGAGTAGAATATAGGGGTGTCCAGGAGAGAGGCCCTTTTAAAGTCTTCATATGGTCTGAAAAATTCAGCTCTCTTTATAAATTTGTATGATATTTCACTCTTTAAGAGTATGTGCTTGTTTTTTTAGTCATAAATATCCACAGTTTTGTAAAATGGAAATTCTTTTACTGTGTTCATATGTGTGGGGTTTTTTTTTCTTTTAATTTAAAAGTTACTCTGAAGTAGATTTGTTCAGAGCCTAGAACTCTCCTAGGCTTCTCAGGTTTATGAGCTGTCAGTGGAGCAATTAGAAATGCATATATTTTAAGGAGATGAGTTTCAGGGCCTATTATACCTTCTCTTCTGCCTGCACTTTTCAGCCTTATTCTGAGCAGAGTATATTGACACACCAGACAGGCAAACAGTCTAAAGAGAAAATTAGGAGTGCCTATGGAAAAATTTGAATTCCGGGAATAAATCTGATTCGCACCATTGCCTACTTTGTGGAAGCTCCAAAATATCTATCTTAAGTGGTAGGGTGCCATACAACTGTGTATCAGGCAGCAGCAAACACCATTTATACATAAAAATATGCAGTATGTACACTATCAATCAGAAAAGTACTGATTGTCTTAATTAAGTTTGTTAGAACTGGCTTAATTTGGCTGCTGTATGCAAATGTATTATGATACAGAACTAAATTGCAGAATGTAAACTGCAATTTTCACAGAACTCCCCCTACATTCACTGCACTGAATATCTGATCCCTTAATGAGCAAATAGTTAATATTTTGTTTTCTCCTCTTCGCTTGCTTAGGTTTCATGGCTCATTTACATGCACTGTCCAAATCCCTCCGACTTCAGTACTATGTTTTGATTCAGAAAAAGCCTTTTCCTAGATTTTTTGTATATGTTTTTTTCATAAGTAGTATTTCATCTCCATAGCATTCTTAAGAAGATAAGGGGTATTATCTGCTACAGAAAGTTTGGTGTCAGTGGCATTTGACACAGCTATATGATGAAACCTTTCTTCCAATCTCCTGCAAGTCTGTGCATTTATAAATATATATATTCCAATGTCTGAAAACAAAAATTGTATGGATTCTATAGAGTAAAGGCATTACTGCTGCAAAGTCAACCCTGCCACAGGTTCATGGAAGAAATGGTTCAGGAATTTCAGAGAAGTGGCTTGACATGGACATGTAAATTAAGTGTTATCACAAAATACACTGGGACCAGACATGAAAATGCGTAATGATTGTAAGGAGCCAATATCTAAATTTTGGGGACGTCTTTGCTATGCATACTAATAGAATGCATACTAATGCTAAATATAACATCCATTTTCCTTCTGTTTAAAAGAATAAACTTTAGAAAAAGGGAATATCATCAAAATAAATCATTGTTGGGATTTAACCCCAGCCAGCAACCAAGTACCACACAGCTGCTCGCTCACTGCCCCACCAGCAGGAGGGAATTGGAAGGTTAAAAGGTAGAAAATTTGTGGGTTGAGATAAAGAGAGTTTAACAGGGAAAGCAAAAGCCATGCACAAAAGCAAAGCAAAACAAGCAATTTATTCACTGCTTTCCACAGGAAGGCAGGTGTTCAGCCACCCCCAGGAGATCAGGGGTCCATCACACGGCCAATACACCATCACTCCAAATGTCCCCACCTTCCTCATTCTTCTCCTCAGCCTAATATACTGAGTGTAATGTCACATGGTCTGGAATATCCCTTTGGTCACTTTGGGTCACCTGTCCTGGCTGTGTGTCCTCCCAGCCTCCCATGCACCTCCAACTGCCTCACCAGTGTGGCAGTACAAAAAGCAGAAAAGTCCTTGGCCCTATGTGAGCCCTGTTCAGCAATAGCAAAAACATCTCTGTCATCAACCCTGTGTTCAGCACAAATCCAAAACTCAGACCCCTATCAGCCACTGTGAAGAAAATTAACCTTACCCCAACCAAAACCAGCACAATCATGTACATAATTTTTCCACACCAAGACTGAAAATTTTAACTCTTTGGCTTCTGCTGCTTCAGATAATTGTCATAAAGCCAGTGACAACAGTAGGCTATTGACATTATTGTGCTGCAATGCATAAAGAAATAGGAGTGTTTGAGCCTTTTGCTAACAGCTGAAGAATAGTTAGACATTTGGGCTCTGGAAGGACAATAACCTCAAGGACATTACCTTGTCAGCCTTCTGTTCACCTGGGCTTCCTCTGTAAACATCTGCAGCCAGTTCTAGTCTTGATAAATTTGGAGCAAAATCCAGTTTAATTTTCCAGCTTCTTTAGGCTCTTTCCAGTTCTAGTTGCCCTTCCCCACTCAAACTTTCTCCAATCTGACTTTAGAGAAATGAAGTACAAATTGCAAAATTTATTTCAACTTTCTTTTGGCAAAAATTTCAGTGAATTAAGTCTAGGTATTAAAAATATTTAAAACTCTTAGCTTTAACGAAGCTGTTTTATTCTGCTTTATTATTTCTACTCCCGGATGGATGTTTATGCAGCTGTGAGACAACAAGTTACTTGTATCATGTAGAAGCATGTGTAACCTTGGGCAGTACAAACGAGAGGTCTGTGGAATCCTCTGACAAGTCTATCACTGCTTAATACAAGTGAATGCCAGGAATTACAGCTTTTTATATTTTCAACTAAATTGGTATCATGTATTAGTATTTGTAAGAATGTCAGATATTAGTACAACATATGTTCATTGAAAAATGAGGGTTCAAATAGTGGGTTAATGCGTCACACTTTCAAAATCAAGCTAGGTCTTCAGAGCCAAAGTGAAATCTTCAAACTGTGAGTAAAATCCAGTTTATGACAACTAACGTTGCACGACTTAATCATGGTGTGGAGAAATGAAGATCAAAGTGCAGATGTGCAACAAAGAAGGTAGACATACGCAGGCGCCCCAGATCTTGGATGAATATGCTGTTTCTTTTCACTTTTGCAAAAAATGGCAGTTTGCAGTTTCATTCAACCTTATTTCTGTCATTCCTCTGCTGCTTTCCTGCACAGTTTCCTCCCTGCATCTCTGAGCAAGCAATTCCCTGCCTGTTTGGCCATCCAGGCTGTCTGCCCACTGCAGTGCTTTCAAGTATAATTTCTTCTGTGAAGCCTGCAAGGGGAATAAATTCAGATAGCCGTAGTACAAGGAGAAGGTGGGAGCACTTTCTAAGGAGGAACAATCATTATTTCTGGCACACCACTAAACAGAAAATAGCAATGACTAATGCTGCCTTTTGTGAACATAAGGAGGCTTACAGGAGTGTCATCTTGAACCCTTTCCTTCTCTCACAGGGATGTATCACTAATAAAAGAGTCCCTATTGTGAGAGAACTTCCTCTAGGATGCCAAAAGGTCATTCCCCTTCAGCTAATGTGCCTGTGGATCTGCATCCGTTGCTGGTGTTCTTGTTTCAAACCCTCAGAGGGGACTTCTTGGTCTGTTTTAAACTGCTGTCTCAGTTTCATCATTAAAGAAACTTGTTCCTCATTCCCTGCCAGCTGCTGCCATAATTTAGCTAGACCTTTGCTCATGAGATATGTTAGAAGAAGGGAAGGGAGCATGGTAAGACATAGACCTGATTGATTTTAAATTGGCACATGCTGTTATCTAGTAACTCAGCGGTCTGTTAAAGGTGATGTTGTGCTCTGTGGGACTGAATACTGTGATGAAAAAGACAAAGTAGCAGAAACTAGAGCAGCAGGAAAATAAGTAGGTATTTCTCTCAAAACTCACGTATTAGCTTTCACTTGCTTAAAATCTTACCATGGATATCACAGGAGTACACACATTCACACGTACACATGAATCCCGTGTATTCTGGTTTCAAGGATGTAGAACAGTTGAAAGTCAAGTTGCCTAAGCCAATCTTTTTCTTCGTCTGAAGATTTATGCTTCAGCAAGATAATACAAAACCACCCAAAGTTAACAGTTATTCCCTGTGTTTTCCTTAGCCTGTGACTGTAGTTCTTCAAATACTGTAAAAGTAAAAACATGCCTGGAATTGGAACAAATGGCTTGAGGGTTAGAGCAGGTTATTTAACTTGTAGAAAATGCATGTTTGTTTAGATCACTGAACAAGTAAGAAGTACAAACAAGACAAAGATTAAGTGGAGACATGTAATTTCATTTACAGAGATGAAAATGCTTTACATTGTACAGTTCTTTGACACTTTGATTTGTAATGACATGTAATGGTATTATGCTTCCTTACTACTATACAAAAGGTTAGAAGAACATATCAGGTCTTCCCTAAAATTGCTAATTTACACTTTGAGGACAGAAAAAACCTTTTCAATATTTGCAAATAAGCTGTAAGTTCTCAAATTAGGACAAACTTAAAGCTGAAAGTTCGAAATAGAACTTCTGTGCTGTCTGCCAATTTTTTTTTCTGATGGACATTGCATATGAATTAATAAAATCTCTTGACTTTTTTACAGAGTTCAAATTATTATGTTTTTTTAATAAACAACATCACTAGAAAGTAGGTTGCAAAAAAGCTAACAATTGGCATTTGTTATATTGAATGTCTGTGAGCACAGAAAGTACATTTAAAAAACAAGAGCATGAATAATTCTGAAGTACTTACCTTTGTGTCGTGACATAAAATTAATGCAATCAACTGACCTTGAGGATTTCCTTGCATATAGATTGCTCTCTTACTAGTCTGCATATAAAAACATTCTGTTGCTTTTAATGATGTGAAAGAAATTGGTCCTGTATGTTGAAAAATTTTATTACTAGACAGCTAAAAGAATAGTATTTTAAAGTGTTTGTATCTACACATTAGTTTGGGAAACATCCCCACAGCACTGCATTTCTAAACAAAACCAGTGCTGAGGAAATTAAGCAGTACATGAGAGAGCCTTTATTATAAGGGAATAATACATGCCTTTAAAAATAATTTTAAAAAGTACATGAGAAGATACTGTAATGTCTGGGATGTTATTCTGTGACACCATAACAAACCAGAGCTAAGGGGAAGTTGGAGTCTTGATTGTACGTATCTTTCTTAAAATGTTGGGGCTTTCTTTAAAATGTAAACCATTAATTTCTCACGTTTAAAGACTCCTTTCCCAGTTACAGTAACTTGTATGAAAATGTTTTGACATTGAGGTATAAAATCCTGCCCTTATCCTCAACTCCATTTGAAATAATTTTATTTTGCTCTGTCTTACTCAGTATTTTGTTCTGAAGCTTAACTACAATGGTGAATACTTCAATGCCTTCAGTAATGTCTATATGAGGTTCCTCTGGGCTTGATCTAAGTATTGTGAATTGTTGAGCTGGGCATATAACTCATAGTGGAGATTTTGTTGTTGTTGTTGTTGTTTATTTTGGTTTACTTTACACTGCAGTTTATATAATAACTGTCCAACCTTGCATAAGGAGCTCAGAAATTTAGTGGTGGTGTTATCAGTATAAAAGCCTAAAAACCCCAACTTATGCAGCACGACTGTAAGAACAGAGTTTTAAGATGCCAGTGTATTTTCATACTATGTGGGCATTAATTTTGCTCAGGTGGAAGATCACATATGGATGCTTGTTGTGTATGACACTCCTCTCCTTTGGAGGGAAGAACAAAACCTGGGAAGTAATGCCTCTCTGCTAAGTAGCAATCCACACCTAAACTCAAATTTTTAACTAAAAGTGGAAGGTTTTGAGGAAGAAAGGTCATTGGGTCATTGCTGTGAAAATATGAAAAATTATATTGTGCACAAGCATATCCAGGATTTTACTGAAATGGATTTTAGGGTCAATGGAACAAATGGCACGTGAGTGCAGGTGTGTTTGCATATACAGATATTTTTATGGCTCTGTAATCCCTAAAAATTCATTTTCCTTGGCATAAACCAAAAATTTTAAACAGATGAAATTTATATATATAATGGTACCAGCCAGTGCCTATATTCTACTTCATCATTAGCCATTCATAAAAACAGTGATTTAAAAAAGCAAAGCTGAGTAATTTTCACAGATAGCAAATTTTTATTATGAGAGCTTAGTTTAGAAAGAGATGTAACACTTTATTCAAGGATAATACCAGTTAACTTTTTACAGAAGCCTAAAATTATGAAAATAGAGTAAATATATTATAGTTAAGAAGTCCTGCATAACTTGAAAATTTTAAAAAGAATACTGAAAATGTTTGCACAGCTGAGTTCTTTAACACAAAAGTGGTGGAAAATTTGCCATACATAAACAAAGAAAAAGTAATTTACTCTTCAGAAGGTGTGTGATTTTTGTAATAGGATACAGAATTTTTTCTGCATGTATTTCCTAGAAAATGCCAAACACTTTTACGTAACTATCTTACAAAAAGTCATTAGATATTATAAACCCTGTAGATGTCTCTGAGGATACAGGTGGATAGAAATCCATTGCAGATACGCAAATGGCTTGGTCCATTATTCAAAGGACAAGTCTAAACAGTGCTGTGTTTAATGTATTTTGTAAACACATCCTATACAACAAAAACAACAACAACAATTACAATAATAATAATAATAATGACTTGTTTTGAAATGGTGAACTTTTTTATCAGTTCTTAAAATGGAATGGATCCTTTATACTTCCAGAAACTTAAACCAATAAATTTAAAAGAAACATTTTCAGTTCTTGTAAACTTAAAATTAGACCAAGCAGCTTTGTTTGGCTTGTGCCTTTATGTAAGTCACACTCTCCTTCTGCTCCACCTGCCGCTCTGCTCTGGAGAGCCAGCAGGGCATTCAAACATGCAAACCATGGGCACTGTAGACTTCAATAGCAAACACTGGACAGCAGCTATTTTGAAGGAGAAGAGACTGGCTTCTGACAGTTTCTGTGACCTATTAATGTTTTATTTAGCTTTTATTTCTGGATAATCATCAGGTAAAGCAAGAAAAGTGTTTTGAAAAATAAGAAAGAAGCAATTGTAGGTACTGAAGTGGAAAGTAAAGCTCTATCTTTCTGTCTGTTTTCCCCTTGTTTTGCATTTACCTTGTATTTTTATTGGACTAAAAGGATCATAGAGCAAAGTAGCTCCTCAGGAAGTGTAGGCATTACCTGCTTTTTCAGAGTTTGCTTAAAGGGCATAACCAGCAGTGCTGGGAATGGTTTCAAAGTAAGCAGTCAGCTGGGAAAGGGCATGCAGTGAATATTATAGGTCTCTGCCTTTATTTCTGTTCATCCTGGTTTTAAGTACATAGAAATGAGAAAAAAAGAGGTCTCCTAAAGCTTGAGTAATCCCAAACAATTTCAGGCAAGAGAAGGAGCAATTCATCCATAGAGAGATATGATTTTGATTGATTTAACTAATGCAACATGAAAAACATGCTATAAAGGTATGTACTTCTCAAGCATCTTAAATAATGTTTCTCACATACTAATAGTATTTTGACTTCTAAAGGATCTCATTAATTCTGAATATTTTTATCATTAGTTTTCTCCTTGGATCAAAATTTTTCATTTGTAAATTATTTTTATCCAAATAGCGTAATATAATGTGCTACAGTGTCAAGCTGTGGTGAATCAAGCCGAGCCCTAATGATAGCCACAGACTGCAAGGCTCCCTCTTCCACCCCTGTTTGAAAGACAGGATGGATTTTCTACTGTGTAAATGCAAATCAATCTGTTGTATCCAGGGATAAGAGTCTTCAGAGTTGTCCTGAGAGCACCATGAGACTGTGCCTCACCTTTCCCCTCTCAACTTCATTAAAGGCTTTCAAATACAACCCTAGCCATGCACTGAACCCAGACTGGCAGGCAGAGCTGTTTTGTTTGTTTTACCAAGAAAAAAATACATCTTAGACAAGGTGATTAGTAAACTTGGGGAATTGTTAGGCAACCTTCTGTTTTTCAGACATCTGTGAATCCATTTCACTTGCAATTTCACATGTAATTTAGTTTTTATATATTCTCTAAAACACCTTGTGCCCAATCCAATTGCCTGCCTTTAAAAGTACCTCAGTGACTTATTTTGGAGTAAAATCCTTCCCTTGAAATTTTAAAGAATCATAAATATAATTCTAATCTGAACAAATATCCACTTTGTCACCTTGTGTGAGCCAGGGGTGAAATTCACAAGAAATATATACAGATATATGAATTATAATTCAGAATAAAACATACTTCTTAATAATATTTTCCAGAAATTTCTACTGCACACAGATATCTCTCTGTGTGTATATTAAAGAGTTGTACCAATCTAAAAAAAATCTATTTAGAAACTGATCTAGTTATGTTGGTAGAAACCTTGTGAGATTTAAGTGAAGTAATTTTGTTTAGGTTGAACAAGTAAATTATCAGAGTATACTGATCCATGGTTAAGTGCATGAACAGAAGGGGTTTTTATTGGTTTCACTTGGTAAATATAAAATATTTTTAGAAAAGTTAAGAAATTAGTTTGAAAATGTCTGAGCTAGAAATTGTTTAAATATTATGCTTTAACATAGGAAAGATGCAAAACAGGTCCCCAGTTTGTCTTCATATTTTCAATAAATATACACACCTCTATAAAATTACTTTCTCCAGTGGATTTAATCCTACTTGTGCAAGTGCAAAGCAGGTCAAGGCACTGGAAAAATAGATTGATAATATTTTGGAAGCCTAAAGATAAAAAAGAAAGTAGTGACCTTGTTCTCTTTGTCACATTAACAGAATGTTTGACCCTAATATTTTGTGTTCTCATGGAATAAAAAGATTTTGGGTACCTCAAGTTTACAGTGAATAAACATTAAATAAAAGAAAATTAATAAACATATCAGAATCTCTGAGAAACCAAGGAAAGATTATGAAAACTGGTTATGTCTTGAATGTGTAAAGTATGAGTCCTTGACCTACTATCTGAAATAAATCACGCATTTTATTCTGTTGGAAGCTACAAGTAAAGCTTCTGCTTCAAGTGTAATCGGAAGTATTTCTCCCTTCAAAATAAAGTCTTCTGTTGGTCCATATAAGCCAGCACCACATATTCCAGAAAACAGTCTAATGCTTCAAACAACTAAGGAGCAGGAAAAGGAAATTTACTGCAAACTGCCCAGGGAATTAACAGACATACAAAAAGAACGACAGCAGTTGACCTCCATTTTCTATCAAGGAAAGACAATGATTTTGTAAATTGTCCAGACCCTATTGAGAAGCGTTACCTCATCACTATCAAAATGTGTTTTTCAGTCCTGGATATACCAAACATGTGGGAAATTCTTAAGCAAGTAAAGCAGCCCTTCTTCTCCAGTTGTGTAAGTTAACAATGGGAAATCTTCACACTCATATTTCCTAATAAATAGTGTTCCTTCATTTCACCATTAGATATGCCATCTGCCAGAGACTGATTTCAATTTTCATGGAAAGCAGATTACATTCCTTGGGTAATCTGCCAAATATTTTTCTGTTTGGAATACATGAAGTCAAAAGTCAGCATGTGAAACAGCTATCTTTAGTCAACTCCAAAACTTACAGGGATGAAAGGCACAGCAAAGGCCCCCAAGCCAAAAATATTTATATATTAACCTGATCACAGTTCAGACTATAAGGACAGAAGTGAGTAACTAACCCCATTAATTTTATCCCCATTAATTCGGGCACAGCTCTGAGACACAGGTCAAATTTCAGTCCAAGCCCTCTATGTTAGAAATGCTCTAATTTTTTTTAGTGTGATCACACAGTTATATGGATTGTCATGTTCTGCTCCTGTTAATCACCATTTTTTCTGCATCAGAAGATAAATACCACAAAACTGAGAAAGTCTGCCAAACAGGGGAATGGAGAAAGGTTTCTTCCAATTTAAAAGTAGCAACTCATGAACACAGCTCTGATTTTCCATATGCTGGTAATTTGTGGCAGACCTTTTCTACATAGCATAGGATAAAGGAGGCAGAGGGCTGGTCAGAAAAGCTTATTTGGAGTGCTCTGTAATGCCTTTGGGGTTCATATCAATCTTTCTTGACCACAGCATCAGCTTTACAGTATTCCTGTCTGAGCAAGAGCAGGTTAGTAGGCAGCATTAATGACCGTGTGCACTGCGCTGGCTGTCTGTGCCCAGGTGTCGGCAGCGGAAGGAGCCACAGCGGTGGCCTCTCTGGGCAGAGGCCTGGGACTGCTCCAGGCTGGACATGACCAGATCCAGACAGCTCTGCATCAGCCCCTCCACAGGACATGGCTTAGCCCATCAGCCAAGCTGATGGCGTGTCTGGGAAAACATTAGGAAAGGGTAAAAACAACAGAGGAGGAAAAATGTTTGAAGCACCAAGGTCAGTGAAGAAGGAGGAGAAGGATGTCATCCTTGCAGGCCAGGGAGGAGCATACACTGGAGTAGGTGGATATTTCTTAGATCATATGGAGAGATCAGACTGAAGCACGTTTATCCTGAAGGACAGCAGCCCACGGAAAGGACCCACTCTGGTGCAGGGGAAAAGTGGGAGGAGAAATGAGAAGCAGAAAGAAATGGTATGGACTGAGCTCAACCCCTCTTTTGCCCACCCCTCTGCATTTCTTGGAGGTAGGGAAATAGAGAAGTTGAGAATAAAGGAATGAGTCTGAGTGTGAAAGACCTGGGGGAAAGGTAGGAAGGTGTTTTAGGTTTTTTTGTTTCTCGCTATCTGAGTCTATTTTAATTGAAAATACCTTAAATTAATTTTTGCCAAGTTGATCTGTGTTGCCCATGATGGTAAATGGAGAGCAATCTCTCTGTTTTCCTCTTGACCCATGATGTTTTCAACCTTATTTTCTTCCCCTGTCCTTTTGAGGAGGGGGAGTAAGAGAGCAGCTAGGCAGGCTTCTGACAGCCAAACAAGGTCAACACACCACCCAAGAACTGAAACTTCTGCAATTGGTTTTTTTTTGCTTAAGCATAATAGTATTTAAAGATCTGGAGTGACCACGTTTAAAAATACTATAATTACAGAATTATTAACTCAAATATAAGTAAAGAGATAAATCCAACAGATCTTATCATTTTTCTAATAACTCAGACCACTTTCTGAACCAAATCCTGGGATGTAAAAATCTCTTTATTTTGAAAGAGATCACAGTGTGCAGTATTTAGCATTAATCATTTAAACATTTTAAGTGGTTTTTTTCAGCAGCTTGCTTCAAAAGATACTGCTGTCCTGTCCAGAGGCTATGCTCTTCCTGTCCTTATTTAATGTGTATAATCTACACTGAGATTAATATTGCGCACACATATCCTTGGTCTTTCATTGACTTCCTCCCTGACCAACTTTCCACAATAAGATTATTCTCTATGGAAAGCTTTGATTTTTGATAATGCAGACCCTTGTCACAGTAGCTAATTGGCGTATTAGTTGAATACAGTGAACTCTACAGGCAAAGCTCCTCTTTAAGATAGAAATTGGAAGCTGGAAGAAACAGTTCATCAAAGCTGTATGCTAAACTATTGATTGCTGGCTTCATACTGTACAGTGATTGTATTATTGCACTGAAATGAATAATGGAATTTTACAGAAATCCCATTCAGGTCTTTCATAAAAGTATGCTTCCATCATCAGAAAAGGACAACCTGACTCTTTTACTCCTCTTTTGTTCAAAATAGCCTCTCATTCAATTTAGCTCATTGTAACTGTTGCATCTGTAGCACAGAGGCAAGTCAGAAAAGGCTTCGCAAGAGTTTGAGTACAGAAAAAGTGAGTAAAATGTTACTTACCTGGAGCAATGGTTGAAGATGAACATTAATCTGCAGCATCTAAAGGGCTTTGAAACAGTGGGGGATTACCTGCCATGTTGATTTCACCACTGAGCTGTGCTGAGAGGGAAGCAGACAGGTATTAAGTATTGAAGATTGTACAGAGTAGTTGAGTTCCACAATTTCCCATGGGAAAAAAACCCAAGAAAATTGATGTAGCCTGTATGGATAACAGCATGAGGATTTTGTAGATCAGCAAACAAATTTTAATGTTTTTGTTCAAACTCTCAGATGACAACAAAAACATCTCTTCTTTCACTGGATGACATATCCAAGGAAGGAATGATGAAAAAGATATGGGTGAAATTGTTAAATAATTTTCTTTACTTTTTCAAGTTAATACATATTATGTATCAACATACATATAAAAATGCAATTTAATATTTGAATATTTAATCTTATAATATAATCCAAAAAATACCTTTAATCTTTTTTTTACAGGAACAAGCTCAACACCTCTAGAACAGGAGCCAGATTCACTGAGTGCCTTAGATGCTTTAGGGCTTAGTTTCACAACATGTCATTTTTAATTCTTTTTTATAAAACATGAGTTTTAATAACTCTTCATTAAAAGCAATTCTAATCAAAGTTGCAGAAAGCAGGACTCTGAACAAAAGATATACTTTGCTAGGCCAATAATGTTGCAGAAAAAAAATCTCAGAAATATTAAAATATAGACCCTAGAATCTTTTATCAAAAAGTGGGGCCTGATTTCTAATTTATGAAAAAAAAAAGCAAAAAACCAGCAAGAATTACTCCTTCTGAAACATGGATGAAAGTGTCACTGTTGCTTTATTTTTTTCCTATCTTCAGTAGCTCCTGCTGTGAAAGATCTATTCATCTCACAGCGATTTAGATTATTGTGTCACACCTCTAAGCTTTTGGTAAAAGAAAAAGGATGGCCACTGTATTTTGCAGAGAACTCACTTTTTCACGTGTGCATTGAGCACTAGATCAGAGGTCTCAGGAGGAGACATCTGGTCTGGGATCCTTTCTCTGTTGAGACACAAGAATAATTCTGATCTGTTTTTTCTCAACAGAGGCAGGTCGTGTTGCAAACACAGAGAGGGAAAACAGGACAATGAGGGAACTGGAATAGGTACTGACAAAACAAGCTATCCATTTATAGAAGAAATTGTTTCATATTTCCATACGCCAAAATGTCAGCAGAAAAACCCCTCATAGTTAGAAGTATTCAGTTACTTGATGTTAAAATGAAAAATGTGTTTAAATAAAAAAGTTTCAAACAGGAAAAATATCTCAGTCTATATAGAGAGAGATTTTAATATCATATCATTATAAAATTATTTAATTTTTGTGGTCTTTTGTTCAGAAAGACTACAACGAAGTGCATGGACAAGAGATGCTTTCAATAACTTTCCAGGAGCTGGTTAGGTTGGAGATACATTATGCTGCCTTTCAAGTCAGCTTTGTGGGATCCATGAAATTACCACATCCCCCTCCCTCAGCTATTTCACAGCAAAAAGGAATTGAATTACTATTAAAATTTCAAAGATTTGTTTGTTTGCTGAGATACATCAGAAAGTTCAGTAAAAACTGGGAGCAACAGAAATCTCTGAGTGTGCACCATCTAAAAAGATTTTAATTTATATCTTTGCTTCTTCTGACAAGAATTAAGAGCTCTTTAGGTAGAGAAGATGATTGACCTGTATAGAAAATGTTTTTTTCTAGACCATGTGGTAAACATACATCTTGTGAAATTATCTCCTTCCAAGCCATTTACCATCCAAGAATTATCAAAATAAATTTACTGGGTAATAATTTCAAATACTGACTAAGTTAGAGAAAAATCACAGCCTGCTCATGGAAAATTCATGCACTGAAGAGAGTAAAATTCATCAAATACATTACTAGCTATGAATTAATTGCTTACATTAGCTCAAGACCTCAGTAATATTTAAGCTTTGTAAGAAGAGTGCTGAACAGTGCAGCTGAAAAAAATAAAATTTGTATGAAATAAATACTCAAAATCTTTCTCATTTGAAGCTGGAAATAAGTTCTATTGCCTGGGAGTTTTAAAGCAAATCCTTTTGGGGAAGTCTAATCATAGATTACTGAGCTCATCCTAACTCTATTCTATTTCAATATTATGTTCCCTCAAGATGCTATCCATTTTTTCTTGAATTAATCTTATTTGGGATAGATGGATCTGTTCCTCAATATACATCTTACCTAGTTTAGTGTCTGTCCACTTATCTTGAATCTTATGTAGTCAGTGAAAAATAGTATCTGAACTTGAAATTATTAGCTGAGTTAAAGATTTGATGCACCTGAAATAAATCTAAATAACTCATTTTGCAGGCAATACTAGACCAGTTAACTAGACTGATTTTGAAACTTATTCTATTATTCTGTTAAACCTATTTTTTGTCTGGTTTTGCATTTATTTATTTTCTTTCTGAGTCAGACTAAATGCAGTTTTCTGAAGAAGTATAATTCAAGTGTAGGAAGCCCTCAGAGTTGGGAGGCAAAAGCCCTAAGTCTTCCCTGGTACCAACTAAATATCTGGACTGTTTGTGACTGTAGTGATCCAAACCCAAAAATGAACAGCTGATGAAGTATTCAGTCAAGTCAAATAAAACTATTTTCATTACTCAGAAACAATAAAATGCGGGGGTTTTTTATGTTCTTTTGTGATTCTGCCCCAAATTCAGTCTTGATTGCTTTATTTCCAGTCAAAAGAAAACAAACAAACAAACAAACCCAAACCGCTATATACTTTTTTTTAAAGAAAAATGAAAAAAAAAAAAAAACAAACAGGAAAAAAAGAAAAAGAGACCAGTAATTCTAACTGGTGAAATTCAAACACAAACTCATGTGTTAAACTCATGCTAAACTCATGCTACCTCTGTGCTGGATTCCATTGGATCTATTTGTCTCATCTCCCTGCAACTTGAAGGTCTGGAACAGCCGAATCTGTCATTAGACAAAGAGCAATGACAATTCAGAGTGAAAAACATTGGCATGAAAAGGCACTGAACACTCACTGGTCAGAGTCCAAGAAAGGAAAGGAAAAGGAGGAGGCAGCACAGATTTTGGTGCTTGAAGAGGCAACATCGAACTGAAGGCACAAAATTCTGCCAGTATTTAAAAGGGAAGTTTGGTTATACGGGAGGTGCAAACTGAAAGTGTGAAATAGGATAAAGAAAGATGAAAAAAAAAAAAGATTCATTCTTGTATTGATTCTTACTCAGATCTACTTTCTGGAAAAGGCATACATGTATATATAGTTTTGGTCAAACAGCCTTCAATAATGAAATAATTTCATCTGCTCGTTTTACTCAAATACTTTTTGCCTCATGTCACAGTGTACAGTGTATTTCTATCATATATTAAAATGCTGTGTGCTATATGCTTCTTCCCTTGCTTCCCAAAGAACAGTGAACAAGCTCAAATATGGTCAATCTTAACAGTATACCAACATCATAGGGTATTTTATGTAGTTCTTTATATTTTTAATACAAGGTTTAAGCTCATGATTTCAAGTTAAATAAATGAAATAATTTTCCAACCTCACTCAATTCTTCTATTCTTTTAATATTCCAACCTCACTATTCTTCTAAATATGATATGAGGACTTTTGAGATTTTCCATTATCTAGAAGTGTTGGCAAGCAAACTAAATATCTGTAACACAACTGATAGCAAGTTAGAGTAGATAATGTCTAAATCCCCCCAAAAAAATCTATTTTAAATCTTCATTTTAGGCCAAGTATGACATCCTGACTCTAGTTTTCACTAAATCTTACCATATGCAAATTTCCTATGGCATCATTTGAGGCTTCAGTTCAGAATGAGAGAAGAAAATTGCTTCAAGAACTCCTCTTCTTGCCAGATTTGTCTTTATTGCAAAAGAAAAGTAGTATTTCCCATTATTGCCTGCTGTGTGATCTTGATACCATTCGAACTGTATGATTGAACAGCTCCATCGTGGTAAAAGGAAGTATTTCAGATAAGTAAGCAGAGAATCTGAACACTCACAACATTCTTGTCTTCAGGCAACCCAACTTATACTTCTAATGTAGAAACTCTCAACTTCAGTTGTCACCGAGAGCAGATATGATCAAATCTAGAAGCACATTCAGACCACATTCAGAGATCTCCACTTCTGTCCTCTCAAGGCTGAGGATTTGGTTTGTGTTTCCCAATGTGGAAATGCTTTGTATCTGCAAATCACGAAACCTTATATCAGGTCTCTTGTTGATGCTCTGTGCATTGACTCAGAGGTTTCTCTAAGACTAAAAGAAGAGTTATTATTGTACTGGAGTACAGTCATTATTTGACTTGCAAAGAATACTTTGATATTCTTTTTATAGCCAAACCCAAGAAGCAAAACTAATGCTAAGGCCAGCTGGTCCAGAAATCTTGGGTTGCAAGAGCAGAATGTAAAATATTCTCTGCTGTCTACTCATCTCACTAAAATTTTGGTTTCTGATAGATGAAATATGTTTTGAAGGCGGGGGGGAGGAGGGGGGGAACAACTATCTATACCAAATAAGGAGAAATAAAATATAGAGTGTTGTAGATGTGAGGAGAAAGCCAATTATTTATGCATTGGTCGGTTGTAGAGTTTTTGTTTGGTTTTTTTTTCTTTTTTTTTTAATCTGTTTGCTTATTAGTCTGACAAAAATATTAATGTTGTCACACTCACAGAAGTTCATGACCAGTCGAATCAACTGCCTTCTGGAGAAGTGTGATGTTGCTATGTTGTCTTTCAGATTGCTCATATCCTTGCTATTTTGACTCAAAATCTAGCAATTCCTTGCCAGATTTTCAGCCACATATTTTCACTTTTCCGGTCAGAACAGTAATGTTATAGAGTGGCATTCCCCAGTGCACAGTATTGGGGTCAGTCTTGGTTAAGACATTTTACTGATGATCTGATCGAGAGCTGCCGCAGTCAGTTTGCAGATGATGCCAAGTTGGGCAGGGGTGTTGTTCTGCTAGAGGGTAGGGAGGCTCTGCAAAGAGAGCTGGACAGACTGGATCAGTGGGCCAAGGACAAATATAGAAAGTTCCAAGTCTGGTCACAACAAATCCATGGAATGCTATAGGCTTGGGGCAGAGCGGCTGGAAAGATACCCAGAGAGAAAAGCCCTGGGGGTAATGGTTGACAGCTGACTGAACAGGAGCCGGTATGCGCACAGGTGGTCAGAAGAGCCAATGGCAGCCCAGCCTGCATCAGAAATAGTGTGGCAGCAGGGCCAGGGCAGTGACTGTCCCCCTGTACCCAGCATTGGCGAGGCTGCACCTCAAATCCTCTGTTCGATTCTGGGTCCCTCACTACAAGAAAGGCATTGAGGTGCTGGAGCATGTCCAGAGAAGGGCAACAGAGCTGGTGAAGGGTCTTAAGCCCAAGTCTGATAAGGAACAGCTGAAGGAGCTGGGATTGTTTAACCTGGAGAAAAGGAGACTCAAGGGGCCCTTATTGTTCACTACAACTGCCTGAAAGGAGGCTGTAGCAAGAGGGGGTCAGACTCTTCCGCCAAGTACAAGGAATAGGACAAAAGAAAGTTACTTCAAGTTGCAAAAAAAGGAGGTTTAGATTGGATATGAGGAAAAATGTCTTCGCTGAAGGGGTTGTCAAGCCCTGGAACAGGCTGCTCAGGGAAGTAAGTAGTTGAGTCACCATCCCTGGAGGTATTTAAAAGACATGTAGATGTGGTTCTTAAGAACATGGTTTAGTGGTAGACTTGGCAGTGCTGGGTTAACAGCTGGACTTGATCTTAAAGGCCTTTTCCAAGCTAAATGATGAGGTGATACTATGATTCTATACCCATGCAACTTGGAGTTCGACGTGAGAAATAAGAGGGCAATAAATCAAATACACACACTGTATGTAAAATATTGTTTACAACATTAAAAGATGCATCTATTACAAGTCACAACTTTCCACACCAAATTCATAAACTAAGTGATAGCCACTCTAAACTATTTGTAGGTCATATTTCTTTACATAAGTAGAATGCTATATTGAGTTTCCTGACTGACCTTCTGGTGAACCAGCGTATATGCATCTTTTAGGAAGGGAGAGTTGAGCTACCACAAGAGAGTGTGTCAAAGAGACAGAGTCAACAAATTCTAATTTCTTTCAAAATTCTTTCTCACAGTCAACACAAGCTGGAAAGAAACTTATGGCTTCTCTTTTCAGTCTGTCTGCATACCAATATTATTTCCTCTTCACCAGTCCTCTCCATCTTTCCCCCTCTCCTTCTTATGGTAAACTGTCTTCTCACATATTTAGAAAACAAACAAAATGCTACTTCATCTTAAGCAGAATTTAGATTATCTTGACCCCTAAGTTATTTCATTATACCTTAGGGCATAGTTAACTGCATGAATGATGGAGAAATTATATATGATTTTCCAAAGCACTCCATGAGGGCTCATTTCTTTGAGTGACTCAGACAATCCTGATTGACTTCAGCGGAAAGAGGGTCAAATTAAGAGTAGAATTTCACATATCTTTAATATCTCAATCATGTACAACTTGAGACAACCGAAAATAGTTCTTTTTTCTGATGGAACCGATACAAGAACCTCAGTGAAAATTGCACAGAAACTTGTTTTTGGTTTTTTTTCACAGAATTACCACAGACCTGATGGAGTAAAAAGTCAAGTTTCAACCCATGGAGCTCTTTTATATAGATAGTATATCTTATAAAGAAGGTTAAAACACTCGCAGATTTTTAGCTATATGAGATTTCAGCAAGACTGTACTCAGTTCTCATAGGTCAGTTCTCATTTACATTTGTCCTTAATAATAAATGTCTTAGCCTTTAAATATCTTTTTTTCAGTGCAGCATTTATCAAAGAAATAATCGATTGTTTCTAATCCTGTTGTTATGCTTCTCTTGGTTTTCTTCTCAAAAAGTCAACATAAATAGCGAGATTCTCATCTTATATTGCTCATGATTAATTGTATACCAAACATTATAGATTAACCAACACCTCATTTATTTTGTAGTATTGCTTTCAATTATGAAAGTGAATGCTCCATTTATTATCTATGTCTTGGGAATAAAACTTGAAAGGAAAGGCAAATATATATACATACATGAAAAATTGATTCATGCTAAAATTTTATTGCAATTATAATTTGCAATTATTGTAAAGACAGTGGCATATTTGGAGTACCTCAGTAAAACAACAAATAAATAAGCAAACATAAGGTACTACTATTCCTATTCAAAACCAAGTCCAAGAAAAATATTTCACCTAGCTTTCAGTGAAAATGTATGATTCTCTGTCTTCCTGTAAGTGCCTAATTGTCCAAAAAGCTTTATCTGGTCTGCATTTTCAAAGAGAAAGGAAAGTTATTCACAAAACATGTTTACAGAAACCTTTCAAAATCTCTGTATCTTCCTAGGTTTCTGTACTTCCTTTTTTTTCTCAATATGTCAACAACAATTTTACAGAACCATAAGTAAAAGAAAAAAAAGAAAAAAAAGAAATCCCACTATTTCTACTATTTCCTTTTTTTAATGAGTTAAAATATACTACTTTTCTTGGTTCTTTCAACCTTAATTTTACACCCTAGTATTACCAATTCTTTTTAATTGCCAATTTAATTGATCACTTTAGCTGTACACATTCCTTCTAGTTAGACATAAGTTTGAACACAATAGCTTTCCTAAAAGCTGTCTGTCTTCTGACAGTCTGTCTTCCATGGTCCACTGACATTTTATCAGCTGATCTTCAAAAATTTTTGCAACTCCTGTTACAGCTCTACATGTAATTCTATAATATTGGTCCCAAATGTAGAGTAAAAAAATAAACCTTCTTCTGCAAGAATCCTTGGTGGTCTTTTGTTCTTGTTGTATGTGCCCCTATCTCATTAAACTTTAGCACCTGCAAAGCTGCCGTTCTTTTTTTTCTCCTTAGTTGTTTAGAGCCAAGAGTTTAAATCTATTCCTACTCTGTACTGCTTTTCATGTTCATTCCTTATCCAATTGTTAGAAGTAATTAATGTGCCATAGCAGTTGCAGCATATACATTCCTGGTGTTTGTGGTTATTGATTCCTGCATAAAGCTTATTCAGTACCTGTCCTATGCATTTGTTCTGTGACATTTCCCAGTGCTGCAGTATCACAAGCAATCCCAATGATTTAAATAGACATTTTAACATTCTCCCAGGAAATTATGTTAAGATAGGCTAACATATGTGTTTAAAATCTATCCAAACCTACAAGAATAGAGATAATTCACCTCTTTTTATTTTTTTTTTCTGGTAGATGGTAGATAAAAATTATTTTCTTTATCCTTGGGCCAGCTAAACTTTCTTAATTGACCAGAAATTAAATTAACAGAATCAAAAGATTCCATCTGGCTGTTTTTTATTTCATGTTCTACTCATAAGCACATGAAGAACAACCTCTAAGGGGTTTCGCTAATGTGAAAATTCCTTCATGTCTGTACGTCAGTAGGAAGTGAAAAATTGCCAATGAATAAGGAGAAGAGGAAAGAAAAAAGTAATATTTAGGGTGGGATGACAAGTGTAAACTATGAAAGGATCCACAAAAGGATTTTGTGGTTATTTGGGTAATTTTCTTCCTGATAGAAAGATACCTGATTATCTAAGGAACAGAGCAGATACGTACTTGTTCTTCCTGGTAATGGAATATTTATCTACACAGATCAGTGTGCTTTAAAGGGAGTACGCTGCATTATTTATTCAAGATGCTAAATGCCTCATGACTTTCTGCCAGAAATTGCTAAATGATAGTCTTGAAACCAGGATAATTTAAATTACTGCTCTTCCTCATGATACACATTTTGACGTGTAATTCACAATGTATACCACAAACAGTCTTTATATACCTTGATCTAAAGTAGCAAAAAAACTCCCTTATTGAATAATCATAGACCAAAGAATCAAAGTTGTTTTAAATCAGAGATACATATTCCCTTTACAACCGGAGCAAAACTGGTTGCAAAATTTGATGTAAAGAGGACAGCAAGGTTGATCTACAGATATTACAAGAGAGCGGGTGAGCTGGGAAACAAGTCTATTGGACAGCGGAATAAAATTTAAAAATTTGCAGTATCATAAGATACATATATAAGGATGTTTAAATTCTTTATTAGTTCAGGTCCCCTTGTTCCTACTACAAGTTAAAAAAATATGAGAAGTATTTGTGTATGGGCAGGATAAATTGACAGTGAGCTGGATTGAAAACCAGGGCAACTGTTAGGCTCAAAGGATTATGATCAACACAAAGTGCAGCTGGAGACCAGTCACTCATGGTGCACCCAGGGGTTGCTATCAGGGCCAATACTGTTTTATATCCTCAGTTATGAGCTGGATGACTGGACAGAGTGCACCCTCATCAAGTTAACAGGTGATACCAGATGGAGAATAGGAATGATGGCTGATTCATTTAAAGTTCTTGCTACCATTCAAAGGAATCTGGACAGGCTAGAGAATTGGACAGAATAATTTTGTGAAGTTCAACAAAGGAAAGTGCCCAGTTCTGCACCTAGCGAGAAATAATCTCACATCCATACAGGGTAGAGGCTTATTGTTATTTAGGGACATTTACTGTGAAGACTTTTTTATATTGTTAAGTTTCTTTGTAGTTTGTGAGGAAAACTAGCAAACTGAAGCAACATTAGTCATATAAAAATTGCCATATTTTTAGATCTTAGATATTTTTAGTCTATTCAAATTTTGGTTGTTCTAATAGATTTTCTATTCCTAAAGATTTATGGAAGGCCATCTGTAGAGGAGCAATAATCTACTCCTTTAATTCTGGAAATCAATTTACTCAGCTTTGTCCTGCATAGCAGTGTTATTGAGACATTCTATAATTGAAAAACCTTAGGTGCTTCAGTTAAACCTGGCCTTGCAGCATGCACTCTTGAAACACTGATTTATTTGCAAGAATCCCAGAATGAGTAGACATCCTGTATCTGGGTACCAAGGTAAATAACATGACAAGGTATATTTAGAAAACTCTAATATAAGCCAGGAGGAATATAAATGGGAGGGAGATAATGCATTGTCTTTCTATGAAATTATGAAATATGTGGGGTCACTGAGAAAAAAACCCTGAGATTAGGAAGGGAGATTTTTCTCATTTTTCCCCATAAATAAATCAAGGTGCTGTAAGATCAAATAATTCTTCCATGATTGACACTGCACATTCATTTTTAACGCGCATCAGGTTTTTTTACTATTTTTAATTCACAGAATATATGTTTTAGAAAATTTGAGGTTTAACTGCAGGTTTTAGGTGAAGAATTTCTCACTGACATAGATGCATTTGATAGAAGTCTTTACTATTGTAAAAAACCGGTATGTTGGCATGTGTAAGAAACTCCAATGAATCCATGCCCCAAGTGCTTAAAAGCCAAATGTCTTTAAAAGTGCTGAATTTGTACAAACATTTGCTAGCAAAAGCAGCTAAATACCTACTTTACTTCAACTGTGTGCTTATCACAGTTGCTAAATTAGAATGAACTTATTCTTTTCTGCATCTGATCACAAGTTTTGTAATGTCTCTTCCACACATATGGTAAATTTTTTCTTTAATAAAGAACATTTTGGAGAATGCTAGTTTTGCTATCTCTTTCCACCAAGGAAAACAGCTCCCAGCCGAAAGGCAGTAAAAAAATATTAAGAAACAAATTATAGTTCCCATACCAGTTATTGTTTTTTAACTTCTAATTTAATGCTTATCTTCTCTATCTAGATGCGTTTTCCTTATCTCTAGCTGCCCGTTCAGCAGCTGTTGGTAGTCTAACTGTCACTTCCTATTCACTTTTTGATGAGAAACTAAATTCTGAATATTCACCAATTCCATCTAAATGGTTACATAATGGCTTGCTATCTAATTAAATTCCCCTCTCTTGGACTCTGCACGCTGACAGCCTCTCTTCATTTTCCCCTTGGTTGTCTCTTCTGCCATTCGCTGTCTTGGCTGTATGCCTAGAATATATTTTCTGCTTAGACAGAACCAAACTTCCCAAAACACTCTGAGAAAGAATATGAGTCCTCCACTTTTTTCCCAATAAAAATCATAAGAATGAATTGTGCCTAAACATACTCATAGCTTCACAGCTCACCAACTGAATTTGCATCTTTGTCCTCTTCTGTTTCTCTCTGCCTCTGTAAAAATCTCTTCAACAGTGGCCTTATGTGTAAAAATAAGCTTGCTGAGCTATGTGCAAGCTTGTCTTAATCCCATATAGAGTTGACTCAATTTGCAAATCCTGTCTGGTGAGGCATATCCTTTACAGCACAATGCAGAAGCACCAGGCAGTCTGAAAGAGATGTGAATAAGAACTGCCGAACTTGTGAGGACGGAAAAGAATAATCTGTCGTCTGATACATTCTTACTGATGCTTTAAAAAATTTTCTTATTTTCTATAAATGGTAACTTTTAGTAGTGCTTATAGATGATCCAGCACTTCCCACTTATCAATTAAAAGACCATTTCCCTGTTGTCCAACGCACTTGGAAGTTTTCTTTTCTGGCTGGCAGGAGAATAAGTGATTTTGTTAAATCGAAATAGGAAAAGACACAAGTTCTGCAAGCTCTCAGGAAACCACCACAATAGGGCTTCAGTATTACCCACACTTCTGATTAATGTTCCCTGCTGCTGCACCCTGTGGCTTTCCCTTCAGAAGCCATGTTTTGCAGATGGTTTTTAGTGGGAGTTGTCTCCTGTGATAGCTGAATGGGCCTAAGTCTCTTGTAGGGCTGAAAAGTACAGTACACATTACAATTAGAGTGCCATAGCACACAACTTCCTCGTTAACTTTGGATGATAAAATTATTTTTAGATGTACCATACGCTTTTGAATACATTTTCAGAATTTTAATATTTAAAGAGCACTTCCACTGTGACACATTAATATACTTCAAATTAGAAACTCATACAAATTTCATTAACTCTTGTCAAAATTTTATCAACTATTATCTATTCTTTGCTGCATGAGAAAGAGAAAACTTGCACATAAACTTTTACACTCCTAATGTGTTAGTTTTACACAAACGTTAATTTTCCCTTAAATGGCCATGGATTCACAGGAAAGACCTGGATGGAACAGATTAGTGTAATCATAATTTAATTAATCTTGAAACAGAAATGTATCTAAGCACTAAAAATGTTCTCAGTGAACTGCAGTAAATTATTACAATCTTAATTCCTTTTTTTTCTGTGCTAGAGTGTATTAATCATTTTTCTTATGCAAGCATTTCTAAACACTGTGCTGTAGCTTTGCTCTTATGCAAATCACACTGACCTCTCTGAAGTGGTACCGGAAGCATGCCTTTTACATACTCATAACAAAAAGAATGAGAAATGAGTGTTGGGGTGGCCCAGCAGGGCTTCTCTATGAAGCTCTATGATGTAGACTGGAAGGACTATCCTCCAGTCGACTCCGACCTTGAAGAGGAGTCCGAAGGGCACCCCGCCTACAACACGCCTCCTCATTAGAATTCTCCTCCCTCTGTTTCCCTCGTTCTCCGCCCTAACCACGCCTTTGTTCCTCCCCTTATACATATGTAACGACGTCCAGAAAGTTCAGTGTTCTTCGTTCTATGATTGGTTTGTAAGTTGTTACCCACCCCCTGAGATCCCTGGTTGGTTCGTTTGTATTACGTGTATGTTCCCTGTTGGTTTATGTGTAACCACGCCCTGAGAGATACTGTATAAGAACCCTTGTTTTCAGAGCTCTGGGCTCTTTGCCTGGGCTCCCTTCTGTCCTCACGTCGCCCGTCCACCCGGTCGGGGGAATAAAGGATAAGGAACTGTACTCGGGCTCAGAGTCCTCCTTGCCCCTTTACCTGCGCTCTGCCTCACGAGAGATCTGCGGTCCTGCCAGAGGCCTCACAGCCTGGGGAGTCGAGACCGTAGAGTCTTGCCCTGCGAGCCCCCAAGCCTAACGGGCCGGGGCCGTGGTACCTGACTCCGGTCTCCCAGGGGAGCTGCGAGGGAGTTCCTTCCGCAGGAAGGACTCAGCAACGCGCCTCGTGTCGTGTCGCTCCTGGCTTGCCAGCCGGGCCCGAGAAGCAAGCCGAGAGGCAGCGGCAAATGAGAAAATCTCAATTTCTAGAGGAGATACTTCTCTAGTTCTGTAATAGGTATTAAGAGCAACTGCTGTCCTCTCTACTTCTATAAAGAGAGATGATAATATTAGACTTAACCATTAACAGTAGGACTACTGGAGTAATAAATACTCTGCAGTTCTCTTTCAGGGTCAAAACTGACACCTTAGAGTACATGGCTGGCAAAGAAAACAAACTGGTGTACAGGAGATATTGTCTCCTCGGGGCTTCAAATATCAACAGTGAGGTCTTAGATGCCAGGTCTCTAAGTGTATCCTTCCCTGTTTTTATCATCTGTGCTCTGGCTTTACTAATGCAGAAGACAAGCATTAGCCATAATTTTGACAGAAAAATGAGTGTTCTATGTGGAATCAAATGAAGAGGAAAAAGGCACTTGACATTTATTCTAAAGATAGTTGTATTCTTTAAATTACTACCTAATTGCTCTGGTTTCAGCTGGGATAGAGTCAATTCCTCAAAAGCTGGTACAGTGCTATGTTTTGGATTCAATATGAGAATAATGTTGATAACACACTGGTGTTTTGGTTACTGTTGAGTGGTGCTGACTCTAACTCAAAGACTTTTCAGCGTCCCATGCTCTGCAGTGAGGAGCTGCACAAGAAGCTGGGGGGGGAGCATGGCCAGAACAGCTGATCTGAACTGCACAGAGGGATGTTCCATATCATATCCTGTTCAGTTTATAAACTGGAGGAATTACCCTGAAGGGAGGCCAATTGCAGCTTGAGGACAGGCTTTGCATTGGACAGTGCATGGTGATCAATTTTACAGCTCATCCCTTGTTTTTCTTGTGTTTTATTTCATTCTCACCCTATAATCATCATTATTATTGTTGTTTTTGTTATTGCTCTTTTGTTGTTGTTGTTGTTGTTGTTAGTATTCTTATTACTATTTTTTATCCGATTATTAAACTGTTTTTACCTCAATCCAAGAGTTTTATTTTCTTTTCTTTCCCGATTCTTCTCCTAATCCCTGGGAGGTAGGGGAAAGGGAAGTGAGTGGGCATCTGTGTGGTACTTGGTTGCCAGCTGGGGTTAAACCATGGCACTAATATTATTTTATTATCTTACATGCCTTCTAAGACACCAATCTAATTAAACTGGTGAATTTTCTCAGTCCTAGTGTAAGGTTCTTTCACACACATGTACAAGTAACTATATTCTGAAGAGTTGAAACTTTTACAAATGTCAAAACACTGAGCAAAAATAACAGGATACAATCTGGCTTACTGTTGCATAATATAAAAAGTTCATCTTATGCTCAGCAGTATAGAAATAAAATATAGGATCCTATTGGTCTAGATCATGTGACTTGAATGGAAAGCTCTTGATCCCTTGTAGAGTTCTGTAGTTGGGTCCATGCATCAATCTCTTGGAATATACAGTTTTGTCACACTTTCTCATTAGGAAGGTCTGTCCAGGAAGATGAGGAGGATGAGTCATTCTCTATACAAAGCAACAGATTAAGTGAACTGACTTGTTCTTTGGAGTGGCTAACAAGCCTCTGAGAGCTTGTGGGTAAGGATCAGGGGATACAGCAGCATGGAGTGTGTGACATTGTGGTACACTTTGCTACAGGAAGCTTTGCTGTTACAGGCCATGGCTCTCACAGAGGGCTTTTTCATCCCGATGTATGCTGGAAGGACAATACTGGAGAGCACAAGCAATGAAGATGTCTGGAGAACATCAAGGTTTATTTCTTGACAAAAGTAAGTGATCTGTAAGCTGTCAGAGGAAGGCTATTTGACATTCAATTTATGATTGAGGAAGGACCGAATCTTCCTTTTAAAGGTTAGTAAGGTAAACAGCAAATTTGACAGCAGGAAAAAATGCTTCCAAGATAGGGGAGTTAAAGTTCCTAAGAGAAGTGAGCAAGATGTATATTAGTATCACAAACATCGAGTTTAGGAAAGGAGATTTCAGCTTACTCAGGGATATGCTTGAAAGCATCTCATTGGAAACTCCTCTGAAGAACAAAGAGGCTTGGAAGATCTGGTTGATATTCAGGAAAAGCTCTTCAAAGCACAAGAATCATCCATTTTGATGTACAGAAAGTCAAGCAACCATGGTAGAAGGCCAGAACTGCAGTACTGATGAGTTGAGTCAAAGTACAAAAAACCAAAGTAGACAGAAGGTAGAAGCAGGGGTGTTCTTCTTGGGAAGCACCTGTATGTGCCAGGAAGGAGTTAAGAAAAACAAATTTCAGATGAAGCTGAAACTAGAGTGAGATAGAAAGACAAAAAGGATTTCTAAAATATGTTGCAAGCAAAAGGAAGCCAAAGGAAAATGTGAGGCATTGAGTTTAGTGACAGAATACCTAGAAAATGGTCTTTGCCTCTGTTTTTAACAATTAGGGCCTGGCCTTGGGCACTTCAGAACCATAAGGGAACAATCAGAGTCAGTGTGAGGGGTGCACCACCCATTCTAAAAAAATGACAGGTGGAGAAACGAGTGGCCAAAATCCTCGTGATCAACAAGGCCAGTGTCAAGTCCTGCATTTGGGATGGAATAAACTTGAATAACGATATTGTCTGGTGACTTACTGGTTAGAGAAGGGCTCTCCAGAAAAGAATCTGGTGGACAAGAACTCAAACATGAGTTATCAGTATGTTGCTATAGTGAAGGTGATCAACCACGTACTGTACTATATTAGCATGAATATGAGCAATAGACTGAAGGATGTGATTATTTCCCTCTATTGAACACTACTGATCATATCTAGAGTACTGTATCTAGCTTGGCTCCTCAGTACAAGAAAGTTTTTGACATACAGGTTTGAGGTCCATGGACAGCTGCCAAGAAGGTTGGGAGGATGAGACACAATGTACAAGGTCTGTGGGAACTGGATTTGTTCAGTCTTAAGAACACGTTATGGGGATGTTATTGCTACTTACAGCTACCTTCTGTAAGGATATGAAGACCAGGTCAAACTCTTCTTGGAGGTGCAAGAGAAGCCAGTAGACACAAATTGCAGCAAGGGAAATTCCAAACTGATATTAGGAACAATCTACACAATGACAGTAGTCAAGCACTGGAACAGATTATGGAGAGAGGCTGTAAGCTGGAGTGTGTCTGGGTGACAAATGACAAAACATTATCCTCAGAGATGTTTATTTGAGAGTCTCTGCAGAAAGACAGAGAAAGGAAAGTTTACTGCATCTTTGTCTCACCAAAGCGCTATTATGTAGCTTATGTGTGATTGTTAGCATTCAGCCTCAGGGATGCATCGCGCAGGTCTTATCTGCTAATTATACTGAGAGAATTTCTGTTGTCTTCAAATGCTTCAGGAGGCATACTATTCAAATGGAACTGCGTTTTTATGGTTAGCATCACAATACAGCAGGTCAGCTGTTATCATAGGTAGACAGCTATGAATCAGCTATTGGGTATGCTACTGGCTTATCAGGAAAGATGGATTAATCATGAAAACCATTGTGAGTGCAACAAAAGTTTGCTGTCTCTAATTCTGCATTGCACAGATTTGCTCTTAAAAAATTGTGGGTTATTTCAATACTCTAAATCAGAAACCTATTTTACCATACATTGCTCAGAAAATTCAAGTTTGCCCCACAGAAAACAATACATAGACACTGCAGCACAGTCCTAAGTCTAGGACATTGTTTGAAAAGTGTTCATCTGATATTGTTTAATTGGAACAAAAAGGATTATATATGTTACTCTAGTCTTGTAGAAATAGATGTTTGAGTTGTTTGGGTTTTGTTCAGTGGTATATCACAAAGCTGACAATGTATTTTTCAGGATATATTTGTGGAAAAAAAAACAGTTAACCCATCCAAATTTCTACTGTTTTGGGGTTTGCAGGGGTTTTTTTGTTGGTTTGTTTTTTATTTGTTTGTTTGGGGTTTTTTTTGAGGGGGGGGTTGTTGGGCTTTTTGTTTGTTTCTTTGTTTTTGTCTGCATAAAAAAAAAAAAGAGGGATTATGAATAAAAAAGGAAGCAAAGAAGATGAAGGGGGACAGGTAATTAAAATTCAGAGAACAAGCATGCATCCTAACAAGCGGTTTGTGTCCTAGTAGGTAGAAAGGACATGGACAAAATGGCAAACCAAGCAGCCCCAACAGGAGTGAGAGAAGGCAGGATACTAAGTCACCTTCAGTGGACAACAAAGAAAGGATACAGAAGCAGTCTTGAGTTTTGAAAAGACATTACCCTAGGAAAACTCCTTGGCTTCTCAGGTGAGATTGGTAAGAGGAAAACAGTCTCTAAGATTGTCTATAGCATTGTTCACCCATATGATAAAGACCACTGAAAATGGTGCTTTATATCTCAGGAATTAGAAGAATGCAATGTTTGTGAGCATGGTGCCCAATACTCTGCATAGAATTTGAAAAGGTTATTTTAAAAATCAATAGCTTCATAGCTTATTTGTGTACATTTTCAATCCATGCTTTTTTTTTTTGGTTTGTTGTGGGTTGTTTTTTTTGGGGTTTTTTTGGGTTTTTTTTTGGTTTTTTTTAAGATTAATAGACTAACCCAGCACTTTTAAAGCAGCCTGCATAATAGCCTTACTCATATATGGCAAGTCTCTATTACCAGGTTGTGCCTTGGTTTTATCACAGCTTCTGACATGAGCAAGGAGCAGATCTGAACATGATCTCACATGCCATCAACCAAAAGTAAACAACTGTCTTACATTTGCTGAAAACAATCAATCAGTCAATCAATCAAACAAATATGTGCTACTTATATAAATATTCCTTTCAAAGTAGGAAGAGGACACTGGAACCAACTCGGAAGAGCAATTACCTATCTATTATTTGCATACACTGAAAAAAATCCACTTGTTTTTCAGAGACTACACAATATTCCTAGTGCCAGCTAGCTCAATACAATTGGAAAAAAAGCTCCTTGCATTTAAACTATGTATTTCAAGTGCCATTGTTTTCACTAAAATTGAAATCAGTAAGTAACTTACTGTAACATTTTCCACAGCATTATTGCAGTAGTATAGCAGCACTAACTACTCTATTGTTCCTGATGTTTTAATTGAGTAGCAATAACACCCCAAAGGATTATCCTTAGTCAATGATCCAAGTGTTGATTTTGTTGAAAACGCATGTGAGGCCAGCTTGTCTTTCACTAGTTAATGTGGTCCTTCTGTGATGAATATCTGCTAATACTGAGCTGCTTGTTTCCTAAGCAACAGTAACCAGGTAAATGCTTCAAAGCCTTCTTTCTACTTGCTTGATGATTTTACAGAAAAAAACATGGGGTTTTATTGCAAGGAACAAGACTTAGGATGTTGTTGACTGTACTGATTACAGAGTTGCAAAAGAGTTGAAGGTTTCACAATATAGATACTGAAAAAATATTTTCTTCTCTTTTGTTTGATGCCAATATCTGCTGACTAATAAAAATGAAATACTCCAGTATATAAAAAAAGTCTCAAGGCAAAAGCACTACTGAATTTGGATTGGTATTGGTTTTGTTTTTGTTTTCCAGTCTACTGAAAGACTGCAAGATACTCTGGAAAATTCCAACAATACTCTACTTGCTTGAAATACTATTACTAAAGGAGAATTGAAATTTCCAGTTAGATTCTGATCAGTATCACAGGACAATAAGTATTGGACTCTTTATCTTTCTCAGACAAAGCAGGGAGATGAAAACAGATCCCATTGCCTAAATTGCTGTTCTATTCTCTAACCTATTATAGGACTGATACATTTTAATTTTTTTCTACAGACAGATTTTTATTTTTTAGAATGCAGTTAGAAAGACATGGATTTTTGTTTATTTGGGGCAAAAATAGAGTTTTTCCATCGTAACAAAACAATATGAAAGAAAACCTAAATTTTTATTAAAGGGAAATACTTACTTTAACTAGAAATCAAATATTTTTCCATGTTGTCTAATCTTTTTCCTCAGTTTTTAAAATCTTATTTTAATTTTTATCTTTAATTTTTGACATTTTTATACCAAAACCAGATTGTTTAGAGTCAGGTGAAAACACTTTTTAGAAATATTTTAAGATTAAAATAAGATGAAATTAAGACTAGGCTGTGTGTCTAGCTAAATGATCCCATGTGTCACACTCAATTTAAACATATTTCCTTCTGAGAGGAGGATAAGTAATTTTTTCCTGTTTAACAGCTAATATTTCAGGAATTTCAATTTTGGATTGTAGCCATTGGGTACTCATATAACTTATTTATACATTACCCCTTCCTGTCCACATGCAAGCTGAAGCTAAGATCAGAAGATCTTTACTGCATCCGATTTTCAGAATACAGAATATACATTCAAAAGCCTTTTTGGAAGATCTGTTTTTTCCAAACTGATCACAAAAATATTTTCAGATTTGTACGCCAGTAACATCATCCAGTTTACAAATGAGACTTATTTGTAAACTGATATTGATGCTGCAATCAAATTTCTGCCTAGTAAAGTTTTTTCATTGACTTCAGTGGAAAGCAAAAGAAGAGCAGCTGACAAAAGATACTTACCTTCTAAATATAAATATGTCTTCAAAATAAAGAGTAAAGTAATTTCACATTTTCCTTCTTAAAAGCAAGATTACACATATTAGACTTTAACAGGTTATAATTATTATTATCACTATTATATGCAAAAATAACTGCCTCATGAAAACAGCTTGTATTAATTGCTGTGTAGTACAAATTCAAAGTTATGAAAGATAGACAGCAATATAAAACCTCTATCCAGTTCTACAGTGACTTTGGAACTGGATTTGAAAGAGTCATAGGAATTTTCTCCTAAATGAAAATTATGCAAATCTTTCATTACTGAAGTTTTCTGTTCTTTATGATAACTGCCTGTGATTTTCTCAAATGAAGGGAAAGAAACCACAATTCTTTCCAGTTTTAAGGACAGTGTGGTGCATTCTTCAGAAAGGCAATCAAGAAAGAGCACTAAATGAGTGAAGAGTAAAAAAGTTGTTTAAGGAAAAAAAAAGAGAACTTGAGAAGAAACACAGGCATGTATTTCTGAAAATCAAATACTCACAGATGCAGATGTTTTGATAATAATAATTTACTATTTTTTTCACTTTCTTACAAAACAAGCTAAGAGAATGTTCTGTGCAAGGATAACAAGATTTAATTCTTTTCCTTGTCTTAGAAAAAATGGGCTGAAATAGCCTAATTTCTCTCCCACAAAGCTATCACATTCATTACTTCTTTTCAGCTTTTAATGAATTGTCATAGTCATGTATATGAATGTAGAGATTCATACTAAGGTTTGTGCAGACAGGAGTCATTTGATGTGAATTTCACAAGTCAAGTCATACTTGTGCAGTGTGATTTTTTCTTTTTTTGAGATTGAAAGTGAAAATGTTTTTTTAAGCAAGCAGAAGAATATTACCAAAACTGGAATTTATCAGGTCCTCAAGTTCTTGCTATAGAATGTCTGAAACACTTTATTTACTTATAAGTATCTCCTGCTGCATCATACTGTCTGCACAGATCACACAACAACGAATACAAAGCTTTCCTCCACAAATTTGTATCCCCCAAGTGATATTTGGA
This sequence comes from Melanocharis versteri, assembly GCA_013397845.1. Classification (NCBI taxonomy): domain Eukaryota; kingdom Metazoa; phylum Chordata; class Aves; order Passeriformes; family Melanocharitidae; genus Melanocharis; species Melanocharis versteri. The sequence goes on along the minus strand of VZTG01005248.1, from coordinate 1,637,848 downwards.
AGGTATTTAGAAGAGGAAAATGTGTAGTAAATTTCACATTATTTATAAAAAAAAAAAAATTAGGTACTAATCAGAATTTCCATCTCCTAAGTACATTGGAACAATATTGTGGGCTTTCACCCTGGAATATGGAGATTTTCATAGGTGTTGTGGATTTTCATCTTTCGAAAGAAGGAAGACCTCATAAATTGCAAAAGCATCCCAGAGATAAAACATAGAATTGCCTTTTAAACTAAAGTTCACCATCAGCAAGAACAGCCTATGACATAGGAAGGATCTCTGTCGGTATTCTGCCTACCTGATAGCAGAGCAGTGTAGTTTGCAGCTAAATGTGTGAATCTTTGTTTCATGTTTGGCAATTACTGGTCACAAAGGAGAATCTCTTCAGAACAGCACACAGGTGTCTGGTCAAACACTGGGCCCTTTGAGATGCTGACAAACTGCTAGCAGAAGTTATTAAGAGCTGGATACATTGTCAGACAGTTAACACATTGTCGGGTACTTTACTCACAAAGAAAAGCCCATTATAGATAGAATCTAATTAAATTTAATTATTTTATGAAATCACAACAAAATCTCAACTCCACAGAGGAAAGCTCTTTTCATTATTTCAGTATTAAAAATACTGCAGCTTTCAAAAGGGTTAAAAAGAAACTCTTAGAATTTCACATCTGAAACAATTAAAGACATGGCTTAATTCAAAGGTACTTATTTTAATATATGCAGACTAAGTCATAGTTAATAAATGGCTATTAATAAGGAGGTGATTATTTTTTCTAAATGTAAATTTGGAGCTTATAGTTTTTTGTGTCTAAGAGCATGGTCCGATATCTTTATTAAACATGAAAACCTGGTATTGGCTGTAATGGATCTTCATCTCCTTAGGTCAAGCAGATGATACAGCAGATTTCAAGTTCAAATAATCTTTTAGTCAAATACCATGTTATTGTGAGCTAGTAGTATTCTGACAGATGTCTCCGCTCTGCTGGCATCCATTTAAAATTTAATAGAAATGTTTCCATTTCACTACCTGCTTCCAAGGACAAGATAAGGAGGAGTGTCCTGGAAGCTGGGCTTTCTGCATAGTCCTTTTATACATGTTATGACAGATGTTGGTGTGATAATTTCTTCTGTAGTCTCCATGATTTATCTTGAATGCCATTGGAATTGTGGCCCCCGTGCAAAGGATATGACACTTGAAACAAAGAAATCATGAGGCAGTGAGAAAGGGCAAGGTAGATTGCTGAACTGGTAGTGTCTGCCAGCATCTAAGTGGTTATATCTCTCCCAGAACATAAGGTAGGTCTTGGAATAAAAGCAAGAGAAAACATTATGACACTTCTGTGGGACCTGTACCCTTGGCTTTTCAAAAATATGCTCTAAATTGTGTGAATTTTAAGCATCTAATATGTATACAAACCCCGTTGCATTAACTAGAAATGGCTAGCAATGACATAAATGCTCCATGGGGGACTTAGGCATGAATATGGTAATATCACTATCGAAAATCCAACCAGCCAATTGGAAAATGGATTTTGAAAAACAGCATTCAGCCTGTGATAATTGCAGCTTAAATCCTTAACGCTCCAGGAGAATTCATACTCCATTAAATTAAGTGCTCTACAGAAGCAGACTTCAGAAGCCTGATATTTAAGAAACATAAGAAAAGAGGAGACTGGACTTAAATATGGGACTTTCTAAAAGGTGTTCCAACAGCTGTTCCAAAGAACAGCTGCAAAGCAAGTGCAATTGTTGAACTTCTCTGCCAACCCAGTTCTGGGTACATGAAGCCTCAGAACAGAACACTGTACAAGAAGAGCATGCACACCTTTTCAAAATAATACAATGTCTTCAGCGTGACCTCGATATGCACAGAACCATGGATGTATTGTTGATAATTGGAGTGGTTTTGCATGTGTTGCTTGCCAACAAAGTATTTCACTCAAAAGAAAATATTCTAGTGTTAATAACTGTAACGAATAGATATGAATGGAGGTATTCAGTTTTAGGATTATAGTTCCAGACTCTCTAGGTTTACATAATAAAATATTGGCTTGCTTATTTGTCTTCGTATAAATAAAACCAAGAAAGTTAGTGTTTATTTTCTGGTGTTTTCATTCTGAGTGCCGTTGTTCTAAATGTTGTCTTCGTCTGAAGAGTACAAAATGGCAGACTCCAAGGAAAATAATCTGGGGTTTGCACACGTCTTGTCAAGTCCTCAGCTTCTGGCATCTGCTTCTGCGCAGAATTTTTGTTCCTTTTTTTTTTAAGTTACTATGCCACATTGGGGTGGCATTCTAGCTAGACCTACTTGCAAGCTGTAACTTTTGAGAGTTTTGTCCGCTTGCTATTCAACTTCTTCTTTTTTAAACCTCATCAAACTTACTAGTCTAAGAGAGCCCTAATTAAATTTCCCTATGTGTTCATCCTGGCAAGCATATTTTAAAGAGCAATTTTGTATGAATTGTTAAAAAGCTAGTTTATTTTATATCAAAATTGTTTCATGCATTCCAGCATAACAAGTACAGACAAGATCCCATCTTCACTTGGATCAGATTAATTTTTTAAAAAAATAATTGTTTGTGTTATTAAAGAAAGAAGTATGTATGTGCTACATGTGTGGAAAATGGTTTGATTAAACAGACATTTGGGAGAAGTTTCATCTGACTTTGTATTGTACATCTACCAGGTAGACACCAACACCCGAGCTACGTCTCTGAAGTCTTTTTATAGTCAACATAAAAAAGGCAGTTCTGAGTTGTTATTCCTCTTATCATGAGGAAGACATTTAAACTGGGTCATATTAATTACACTCTAAAAGTTCCCACTTCTCAACATTGATAATAAAAGGAGTCTAGACAACTGGCTCAGAGGTAAATGTCTGCATTCCAGACTTCCAAAACTAGGCATCAGGAGACAACTTTGTGCTCAAAAAGTCAGAAAAGGAGATAATTAATCAAATATGTTGATTCTGTCTGTCCAGATTTTACAAGTGGTCTTTTGTCCTGGTCTGAAGCAACTCCTATCCATATTAAAACACTGTTGAAACTGCAACTTTTATAATAAGCACTTTTGTTCCTGCTCCTTTGGGAAGCAGGATTAAATTGGATGTTTACCAGAAAATCCCATTTTGTAATCCAATAGTCTTTTTGTTTTATACAGTTACACTTTTAGATTCATTAGCAGGAAAGTTAAACTGCAGAAAGAAGATATTTATATTAAATATATCTGTTCCTTTTTTTTTTTTTTTTAATTTGGATGGTGGGAGGGGTGGGCAATCTTTCCTTCAATTGCTATTTTATCTGTTTGAATATGTGATTAAGAGAGTGGAATCTTCAACAAAGTGGAAAAGAATAAACTTACGTACTTTCCATATTTGTGATGGAAAAGTAGTGACACCATTTCCCCCTCCATTTTCATGCCCTTGTACATACAGATAAACTCTCCTAGTCCAGACTTCTCTGTCAATAAGAATTAAAAAAACCTAAAACACAAACCCTTAAAAGATACAAAACATCACACGAAGTAGAAACTTCAGTACCTTCCTATTTCTCAGAGTGGGAGGGTGAGCAGGTGGAGGGTGTGCGCTTCCATATCAGCATGGACTCAAATCCTCAGACTGAAAAAAATACCTAAATCTTGCTTTGGCTGCATGGAAGACATTAGAGCTATGCTTTCTCTCTCTATTCCACAACAAACTCACCCTAATATATAGTATATATTATCATATGCTATTTGGATTTTAAGAGCCACAAGAGTAGAAGGAAAGAGTGCTTATAAAACTCTAGAGGTGTCCTCTCCTATTACTCTACTAGTCTCCTCACCTGCCAGATTGGGGATAACATAACTAGACTTGGCATATGCTAACAGATGAAAAGCATTATTGATGAAAAGTGTGTAGGAACTTTCTAGATGAGGAATACGATGTGCATGGCAAGAAGAAGATAGAAATATCTCCCCAGAAAAATTATTTTGCCTTAGAAAAGGAGGTAGTTCAGACATAACTTTTTGGTGTTCAGTTTGGTTGTTTTCTCTACTCTCTATTTTCCTGTCCACCAGACAACACAAATGCAAAGACTGGATGGGACAATATCTTCCAAATTAAGTGCCTAATCTGGCCAATGAAGGAAACCAGGATTTCAGGGCATTTTGCAGGTTGCTCTAATGAACAGAGTGTCAGACAGAGGTTCTGGATTTCAAAATCTGGGATGCAGAGAATGTGCCGTGTCTGTTCCCAGGCCCGTTGCCAGGGAGTCATCAGCCCATCAAGTTTATCTCCATAAGCCAAGAGTGGAACACTGGCACAATGCCAGACAGGGAATCCAAATTACAACTTCCAAGGAGTAAGCATCTTGTCTGTCCCACTCTCAGGGTAGTCCTAGCAGAGCCTCAGCCCTATTGTTCATGTATGGAACCCGTCACAATGGATCACTAGGACCAGATCCCTGTATCATCTTTAAAACTAAAGGAACTTCCTACTGAGGGGTATGGGACACAGTATGGTGAAAGAACATATTGGGATTACACAGAATTTATTAAGGCATGTTTCAAGGGGGAAACAAAGGTGAGAAAAGGGAAGTATTTATGTGATTTGGGAAGAAACAAGTATGGGAAATAGAGGATGTAAGGAAATAGAAGAGTCTATTTGCATGTAAGCAGGAGCTGGTCAGCATGCTTTGTGGCCATGCCCTGACCCTGATCACTGCAGTCTGTCACGTTTCCTTGTTAAATTCCCTCAGTTATTTTCTAGGAAGAAAATACTACTTCACTCCATGTCCACGTATGTGTATGGGTCTGTGGTCTCAACTGGAGTGAATGCAGCTGTGTAAGTGAGTGTGGGATCACTAGTGAAGATCAAGCTGAACGAGCCAGCAGAGAGTGGCTTGGGACTAAGAGGGTGTGTGAGTGTTCCAGCATCTGAGGAGGCTGGGATCCAGAAACTGCAACTGGTCAGGCTGGGTGGATGAGCCCAGTAGCTGCCCTGAATCTTGCAAATCTTCCCTCTAGCAGACTTCCTGCTCAGCCAAAGCTGAAAGCAGGATGAGCCATTGTTCTCTGTGTTCATGTGAGTGCTCTGTGTGTCTGTTCTTTGTGTGGTCAGATGGATAAATATATGTGTATATATATTCTATAAAGTGTAAACTACCTGTCAGGAATAGGTGCTCAGCCTTGCTATTGGAGAGACTCTGAGTCTGAGTCAGAGTTAAAGGTCTTTTCCAACATAAATGCTTCTATGATTCTATGAATCCATGTCTCAGAGATGGCCATAGAAGACCTGAGCTGCACAAGAGGAGGTTCCCAACCACACCCTGTCAGGTAATTCCAACTGCAATTATTTATCTGAAACTAGAAATAGTGCAACTGTCTGACACTGAAAAGCCAGTGTTGAATGGGTAATAGAATTTAAGTTCGGTGAGTAAGTGTAGCCACTAAGCTGCACAAAGAAACTGTCAGTCAAAAGTCCAGTCTTCAATCATTGAATGACCCTAGGGAAGGTTTTTTAAATTGTTATGTAAGTTTGGTCAGGTATAAGGTAGTCACTAACCTGTTTTATGGGAATACAATGGATAGGTATTGATAAAGAAGTTGGTAATCTAAGTGAGAAGGGTGACATCTCTGCGCTGGATTAGAACAAAACACAATGAGATTAGTTTTCATACTTTCAAGAGAGATTAACTACAAAACACCCACAGAATTTTAATAGGTGTTGGCAATAAAACACCATTAAAGATATTTGAGACTATTTCAGAGTGATCCAGGGTAACCTAATTCACTGATTTCAGCAGTTGAAACTGGTTCTAGACATAGTATGTTGTTTTTAATAGCTCTTTCATTGCATCAAAATAATTTTGAATATCTAAAATATCTAACAATGCAACATATAAATTGCATGTAAATTCTGTACTTTGTAACATCTGGATAACCAAAAAAAAGGAGACACCATAGTGGCATGTCTTAATCAGTGCATTATGTTTTGCAAATGGGCTGGGAAATTTTTCTGGTTAGTATTGTTTTTCTTTCATTGTCTGATATACATTTTGATAGGTTTGATGTAAATTTCAAAGAGGACAAAGAAGACAAAATAAGAATTTTAAATTAAGGGATAAAATTACTTTTAAAATTCTTTTCCTTAAAAAGAAGAAACTTTTTTGTTTCCTGCTGTGACAGGTTGTTAATCTCTTTGTATCATAGAAAGGACTGCCAGAAAGAGGGACTAAAAGCCAAAACTAAGTGATGCTTACACAGTACAAAAGAGAGAGTTGGCAAGTCCTCAAAACTGATTATTTAAAATCTATTTTCCAGAAGATCTGATAAACTGAATTTCCACAACCTGAAATGGACTATTACATAAAGATATCCCCAGGCACTGCTTATAGTCAACAAATCAAACAGATCAGAGCTTTTATCAAATTTGATCAACAAGCTGTAATCTCTTTAAAAATTTTCTAAACATGTTTAAGCATTTTTGCAAGCCTTGTATAGTCTTACAGTACATGACCTTCTCTTTCTCTCCTTTTTCTTTGTAAAGAATTTAATTCAATTTGTCTGCTTAAAAGAACAATCTTGTAATACAAAAGTAGCCCAGATTAGGAGTTCTCTGGGACTCCAGCCTCTAGAATCACTATTTGTGCCATAAGAGACAGTGAAATGATGAATGTCATGCAAAAGAGAAATTGCCAACTGCCAAATTACCTCTTGACTCTCTTTTGTACTGGCTTGTACAGTATTTTTTCCCCACCTGTCACATGATCACATTGCCCATCTGTCAGTCTAACTTGTGGTGATTTCCCTTTGAATTTTAAACAGAAAGGAATACATTCTGTAAGGGCATAAGAGAGGCTTAACTTCATTGTCAATCCCCATTGGAAACAAATGACAAGCGAGTGGAACCTGCAGTTGTCTGATCAATCAGCATGCAGGAAGGTCAGACACAGCCATGGCATGCTCTGCCTCCTTCCCAGGTGACAGACCAGAACACTGTGAAGGGCGCTTTGGGGCGAGGAGTGGAAGCTGACTTTAAATGCACAGGAGACATTGGGGATATAAACGTGCTGCTTAGGGGCAGTGATGTGAACCATCAGGAAAATCTTTGCCTGAGAAAATTTGGGCCAGTGTTATGGGTTGGTCTAGGAGACAAAACAAAACAAAACAAAACAAACAAACAAAAAAAAGAGATCTGCACTTCTTGAAACTTTTTTTAAAAACATTATTTTCCTTTTTCCTTCATATGGAGATTTGGTGAACTCTTTAGGGCTATTTCTTCTTAAAAATACTGGGTTTTTTCTACCTCTTGTAGAAGACTTGCTTCTTCCTGCATTGGCATAACTGAGATAAACACTAAATATAGTATAATTAATCAGTTATGCCAAAGATAATTTTGGCTTAGTGTGGGTCTACCAGGCAGTGCACTGAAGTGCCCCTAAAAGCTGATATAGCTGCATGTCACACTGCTATGCAGAAATACTGTCTTGTGTTTCAAAAACTGATATACTGGGGGCCCCTATGACAAAGTGTCTCATGAGGCATAAACACATACCATATTTTGAGTCACACTTTTTCTTTGGTTGCTGGTGTTCTGATCCAATTCTTCGTCATAGATATGCCACTGTAGAGCACGTAGGCATGTATTTTTCCACTGTGCTGAATAATATGAGACTCATATTTGTGGAAAACAGCAGAATTAGAAAGTATTTCTGGTATACTACACAATAAATGTCTTTGATATAAAGGTGAGCAGCTGCTTCTTTATAATCTCACTTGTCAGAAGATGCTGTACTCCTTTCCCTCTGCAATTTTAGTACTGCTGTTCAACGAACTCATAAAAAGGTAGTTTCATCATCTGTAAGAAATTTATTATTCACCTGATTCCATTTCATAGTGCCATAGTTGTCACACATCAGAGTTAATACTAATTGGCTCACTTTTAGCAAGATTATAAAAGGTTAAAATAGGCATGCAATATACAAATATTTTCCCTGAGTAAATGCCTTTATTGGCAAGGCAGGGAATCTCTCCATCTCCGTCTCCGTCTCCGTCTCCCTCTCTGTCTCCCTCTCCCTCTCCCTCTCCCTCTCCCTCCTTCCCCACAGTTATTTTATAGTTTTATGTACATTGAAACACCTCCAAGATAAGGTCTGAAGTATCTCTCTTCCTGCCTTCCCTTCTACACAGCCAGTAAGTAGCAGTCCTAGTGATTGTGAGTCTGCCTGGAGAGGTAGGGTTTGTGGGGTTAAACTATACCAGAGAAAATGAGTCAAACATGAGTCTTGCTTCACGACTCTTTGGGGAGGGTGCTTTAAACACCATGTTATTCTTTTCCTTAAAGGACAAGATTGACTCATAATTAGTTGTTTGAAAAAATACAGTGTGGGCTTATCTTCAAATTTATTACTTCCCTCTCAACAAAGGAACCTTCTTGAGACTTTGAGGGAGATTGTCCTGCCTTCAGATACCTAACTCCAGAACCTGCAGTGTGCCTGTGCAAACTGTCATACTGGTTTTTCTAAGACTTGACATAGGTCGACTATAAAGTGATTTAAGAGTTTTCTGCACAGAAGTCTAGAAGCCTTTTAGAAGCATAGAAGGGCTTTTTTTCTCCTAAATTTTATGGCTTTGAGTGACCTAAACTTAGATCCTCAGCTCAATTGACAGAAAAACATAGACCAGGTAAAAATCCATGATGTATCTCACCTTTTTATCTTTATGTACTACACTTTTTAAAATTAAATTTAATTTTTCTTTTAATGTGTGTTACAGTGGTTTTTTTTTTCTGCCAGAAAATCTAAAGAATATATGGTTACATAAAGCATGCAAATATGACCAAAAGCAGTGAACTAAATCCTTCAAATGCAAATCTCAGAAAGACACTTATTTTATGCTTCCTTTTCTAGAGTAGCAATAACACTTAGAGCTTGTAACTCCCTGAGTATCAGTGAGGAAAAGCATGTTCATTTCAAGTTAACAGGGAGCTGTACTTCATATATATGGAGAACTTGAAACGATTGAGTTCTGCTATCAAAATGGCTAAAGGTGGAAATTTGTGGCTGATTAGGCATCATGATAACTTCTTATCAGAATAGAGATAGTGTTGGGAAAGGCCATTAGTTATCAGTGATTACCCTTTTGTTTACTTTGCCCCTCCCTCCATTTTTTTAAGCAGGTGAATCTCAGAAAAATGTTAGTTCATAGTCATAAAATCATAGAAGAGTTTAGGTTGGGAGAGACCTTTAAAGGTCATTTAATTCAACTCCCCTGCAATAAGCAATGACATCTCCAACTAGATCAGATTTCCCAGAGCTCCATCTAACTTCACCCTGAATGTTTCCAGGGATGGTGCATTTACCATCTTCCTGGGCAACCTGTTCCAGTGTTTCACACCCCCATTGTAAAAAATGTCTTCCTTGTATCTAGTCTGAATTTACCCTCCTTTAGTCTAAATCCTCTAAAATTATTGAAGGGAGGCAATAAGGTTTCCCTGGAGCCTTCCTTCCTCCAGGCTGAACAAACCCAGCTCCCTCAGCCTGTCCTCACAGCAGAGGTCCTCTAGTCCTGCGATCATTTTTGTAGCCCTATGCTGGACTTGCTCCAACTGGTCTTTCCTGTGCTGAAGACACCAGAGCCGGACTCAGTACTCCAGATGGGATTTCTCAGCAGCAAAGGAGGAGGAGAGAATCACCTCCTCTGACCTGGTGGCCATGCTTCTTTAGATGCAGTCCAGGATACAGGCAGCTTTCTGGTGCACACTATCAGCTTATGCAGAGCTTTCCATTCACCAGCATCCCCAAGCCCTTCTCCTGCAGGTCCTCAATTCTTTCATCCCCCAGCCTGTATTGATACCAGGGGATTGCCCTGACCCAGGTGCAGCACTTTGCACTTGGTCTTATTGAACTTCAGAACCTTTCTATGCGCCCACTTGTCACACTAGTCCATGTCCCTCTGCATGGCATCCCATCCCTCATGCGTGCCAACTGCATTGCTCAGCTTGGTGTCATCTGCAAACTTGCAGAGGGTGCACTTGGTTCCCACCATGTCACTGACGAAGATATTAAACAGTACCAGTCCCAGTACAGACCCCTGAGGGACAGCAGTCATCACTATCTCCATCTGGACATTGAGCCATTGGCCACTACTCCTTTGATGAGAGCATTCAACCAATTCCTCATCCGCAGAACAGTCCATCCATCAGATCCATAGTTCTCCAATTTAGAGAGAAGGGTGTTGCTGGAGACCATATCAAAGACCTTACAGAAGTACGGATAGATTACATTCATGGCTTGTCCACTGAGTAGTTCTACTGTTCAATTCAATATTGCTGCCATGCAAACGAACTGCCAAAATACAGCACAACAGATAGCTTTAAAGACGGGTTCAAAGGCCACGAGAAAGATCAAGTAATTTAATTGGTATTTGTTGCATAATCCTATCACTGGTATTAAAATTTGCCATGCATAGCGTTAAACTTTAAACCCTGCTGATCTGCAGAGAATCCAATAACCTGCAGAAGTGCAAAACCAAGCATTCTTATGTCTAATAAAAATCCAGAGAAATTATTTTATGGCCCATTTTAGAAAACTCTGGAAAAGCCTCTTTCTCTCTACTGACAGTAGAGGGAATATACAGACAATTTTCCATGTGATTTACTGTTCTCTCCCAAACTGTAGAAGTATCAGCCAGTCTGGATCTCATAAACACAATGCAGGGACTTTTCTTACCTCATTGGGAAACAGGGTGAAACAATAATTGGGGAAATATCAAAAGTTCAGGAAAAGTTCATGGATGTTCATCCGTATGTAAAGAAAATTGGAGCAGGTACAACTGAGAAAGGAGTATAAAGAACAGTTTTGCTGTCAGAGCAGACTGTAATGAAGTTATGGAACAATCCCTAATGTGTAGGAAGGACTCTATCAAAAAGAAAGGTACTCCTACACACAGGGAAATCTGTCCACTTCATTTTCAAAGGTAGGAGTTTGTATATGCATTTGCAGATAACTGTACAAACATATTAGAGAGTTATTTTTGTCAGATCCAGAAACAGTTTAGAAAATGCTTAATAGTTATTCTCATATCTTCAGAACATATCTGCATGCACATTAAAATGAGTGCAAACTCTTTTAGAAGCTCTTTAATTTGAGGGAAAAAAGAATCTTACATTTCATCAGTATCAGGAGAACAAGAAGTTATGGGAAAAAAAGTGTTTAAATGAAGTAGGAGAGATTCAGTCAAAGGTTAGAAACTCATTTTGTGGCTCTTTGATGCAAAGGTTTTTTCAATAGCTGTTCCGTATCTCCCATACAACCATGTGAGAGATTACAGAGAGAGGTCTACTATAGGATTAATCAGATCCTAATACACACTGATTCCCAGAATGTATGAATAAACCTGTCATTGTTGTTGTGATGTTTAGAAACGCTGCCAGACCATCTCAAATTCTGTCCCCCTGAATTTTACAGGGAACATCAAGTTCTCCTTTATTTGAAATCGAAATTCACCTTACCTAAGCTTTTATTGGATATTATACAGTCACAGAAATTAAATCATCTTACTGGAGGAAAAGGGTATAAACTAGATATATTTTATATTTAAGGGAGAATCACTAAAAGAATTCTGTTTGTAAAAATATTACTTGAGTTTGTGGATTTGAGTAAACTATTTTTATAATTTGGTCCACTGCTGCAGTACAGACTAGAGGCAAAGATAGTGTTTTAAAATCCTTGTCCAACAGGACAAGATAGCAAATAATGACTTGTTTTGATTCTTCATAATCCACCACAAATTTGTGCTGTTAGGAAAGAGTTTTTATAGTTCAGCCATTCTGCACTTTAAAAGCCATAACAGAGAAGACATATCTCTGTCAAAATAAATCTCTTGAAGTACAGTATGAAATAATATATTTGCAAAAAGAAAAAGTGAATACATGAGGAATTTCATAAAGATGTGCTCTTCTGCTGTGTACAGATGGTCAGATGCAATTTAGTTTGAAATCCATCATATATGATCTGGTATGATTCAGCTTGTCAAATTAAATTCTTGACAGGCTCAGTCTTTAAAGAAGTACTAAAGCTTATATAACAGCAATAATTGGTCAGCACAGGTCTATTTTCAGAAGCATCTGATCCTAACCAACTTTGAAAAAGGGAGCATTTTGGCAGAAAATGATTGATCTCAGAAACCAGACTTAAAGACATATGTCTCTCCAGATTTAAGCTTATGCAAAACAAACAAACAAACAAAAAACCAACCAACCAGACAAACAAACAAACAAACAAAAAATCCCCCACAAGTGGCCAAACCCAAAAGAACAAACCCAGAAAACCCACAGAACTTTAGAAGATTGAATTTCATTATTTAAATTAAATTGGAGAGCTTCCCTCCGTTCTCAGAGCTCAATATTCAGAAGAATTTCTGAGATATTATCATTGCTTTCAGAGAATGGAGAGTTGTGCTTTCATTAGTGTAAGATCCTGGAGCAGTGTTGTGATTGTAGAAACCACAGCTGTACTAGAGGACAAAGGAAAAGAATAGCGTAAGAACTTTCCAAGGGAGCTTCATAACAGGAGCAATGGTTGCTGGAAGGACTCTGCCAGAAGCCCCAGACAGAGAAGAGCATTCACTGTGGTGACCTATTAGAGAGTCAAACAATGGACTACAGCTGGCCCTTTAGGGAGATATCCCCTATGGTCTTTTCCAAAGAAAAAAAAAAAAAAGTATCATATTTGATAGTGGCAGGAGAGTTAGAATGAAGCATGGATTTGCACAGCCATTGCACGAAGCTCACGTGGACAATCTCCAGCCCAGCCAGCCTGCCTGTTCTAGATTCTAGACATGCCTTTTCCAGTTGCAGACTAACAGTATGTCCGAATTGCCTTCTCCATAGCACAGGCATCTTCTGAGTACCCTGTTCATCTCTGTAACAGCAGAAAAATTTCTGGCAATGTACTAGCCATCCTTCTGCCACATTTAATTCAAAAATATCAGTTGGGTCTGCAGAGGTATGCTTGACACAGCTTACATGAGATGCGTGCTGTATATTTTTATTTGGATGTTTGCTGGTAAACTTGCTTAATTTAACATTAATATTTCTTTATAAACATAGAAAAATGCATTTAGTGAAATAATATTCCAAATTCCTCAATAAATATACTTCTATACATATTTCATATTTTTAGACATTTTTGGGAATGCCTGCAAAGGGATAGGAGATATTAAATTTAGTACCTTATTCTTGCTAATTTTGGACAAACGCTTCTTCTTTGAATTTTTAGATTATGTTGTATATTAAATCCTGCATACTGGACGAAAATATAGCAGTACTTGGAAAATGTACAGAACAGACAGGCCGTGACATTAAAACCCAAGACACTGGGAAATTTCCACACCAATTTTTATTCTTTATGTTCCTTCTCTACGTAAGTACAGACCCCAGCAGGATACCAGCTCCACAGAATGCCTACTAAAGCAAGCAAAATACAGAGTTCTTAATAGTATGACATAAGAAAGAGGTCAGACTTATAAACTAATTTGCTTTCTGGTTGCTGGGGAATATGACAAATATGTCATGTGGATGCTTTTTCCATTCCACCTGTTAGTGTTTTCTCATAGGCTACTTGTTTGACAACTCTCTTTTTAGTAATAAAAATTACTAAATAGCAGATACATTAGGATTTTTAAAGCTTTAACATCGAGTATAGTTGAAGTGTATCCTAATGTGTTTTTCAAAATATGTAAAAGTATTGTTTGTTTAGTCTGAATTATTCAAGTTATTTAATCAGAGCTTTAAAAAATTAGGCTTGTAGACAAATATCTCAACTGAGTTTTTAGTGATTTTTTTCCCTCACATTAAAAATAGGGCTTTCAGGGTCAATGTTTGCCAAATGTTTCCATAAGCAGAGAATATTTTGCTCCCCTTGCTCACATGCTGTGAATTATAAGAATAAATAGATTTGGTAATTTTAATAAAGGCAGAAATGGAGTTGTTTCATGCATAGCCTAATCACTAGAATGCTCTTTGTTTGATTAAAATGTCAAGAAGGCTATTAGGAAGCAAAGACAAAAGCAAAAAAAAATGGCTTGAGATAAATAGCCCTCTACCAAAACTCCAGGAATAATCAAAAGCTATTCATTTATGTTCTCTGCTTGTGATCCTCTGCTGAGTTCACCAGACTAGCTTGTTAAAGGGTCAAGAGAAATTCTGCAGCTAAACTGGCTGTAAATTGCACAAGCATTTAAGCAAGGAGCCAGACTCAGGGCTCTCAGACCTCTGAGCCCAGTAGTGAGTGAAGCTGGGAAGGTTGCATAGGTCTCTGGAAAAGGCTAACAAGATTTTAGATAATATTGTTGTGGATGTAGATCTTTGCTCAGAAAACTTTTGTTCTTAGCTTTCACTGAAGAAGCTGTCTGGCTACTCTGCTCACCCCAAACATACAGTCTTGTAGGGAAGATATTGTCTTACAGAGAATTAACTGGAGAAAATCTGATCAACGGACAGTTTATCCTATCCCAGTGGAGCCATGAAGGTTAGAATTTTTCATATGCCTTCATGTACAAGGGAGTACACACAGACAAATGAGGCAGAGTATAAATGTATTAGGTCTGTAAATGTGGCATACTGGATGCTGCTTGTAAAGTTATCCACACTTAATGAAGGAAAAAATGAAATCAATTGTCCAAATGCAAGTTTCATACTTGAGCTGACAATATAACCCAGAAATCCTGTGTTCTTTGTCATATAATCTTTCCTATAGATGACACTGTTTATTGTGCTGATAGACCTCGCTCTGACTGACTAAAACATCACATAAGACAAGGGTGAACATCAAGTGCAGTTGCACCGAAAAAGGTAAAGGCCCAATTAAGTGTTCTGCTGCAGTCAAAAGAGATGCTGCAGCTTTTTAGGAAAAAAGTTTGTAAGAGTAAAAGCATTTGATGACCAAATCGTGGAAAATAAAACAACAGAAAAAAGTAATATTCGTTGTGGACACTGAAAATATTTCTAACTGAAGTGAGACTTTCACATTTTTGCAGTCTTGAATATTAAAGTGTGGTTTGCAGGAGAGTCCTTGTAACCTTTCATATTATTTGCAAACTGAGCACAACATGTCAAAACTTGTGAGTCAAAGCACAGACTTCTAATCAATACAGTGGTGATTGACAATCAGTTTCTCAGAAAGATGAAATTTTCAGCCCTCTCATTGGTATTAGTTCTGGTACTCAAATCCTTCAAAATGTATGGTGCCTAATTTTGCTTGCAAAGTTAGCACACAGCATTGATAATGGAAAACACCCATGACTTCTTCAAGATATTTGAGCTTGGAAGTGGGAGTAGAAATCAGGTATACTCACAGTCCTTGTTCTAATTCTCAAGCTGTTATTGCATTTTACATGATTATGCTGGACTACTTGCTGTGGAGAATGAGTATCACTCATTTGATTTGATAACTCTTCAACTGAGCTGATACCACTTCATCAGAGATCTTTTGTAAGAACACTTACATGTCTGTTCCACCTGCATTTGACAATATATAGATAAACAGTAACATTGTCTGAATTAGTGCATCTGTCCAGTTCCATCAAGCTACGAGCACATATTACACGACCAGGTAGAACGTGTCTTTGTGGGTGGCTTTATGCTATATGGAAAGCATACTCCTTGGAACTAAACACTAAGACACTTCAGAACTCTACTATTTTATGAACAAGTCTTTCTAATCTAGGGACTAAAAATTAATGTGATAGTTGGGTGGCATGATAACATATTGCAGAGATAGCAGAGATTAGCTTTGTTTTACAAAAAAATTAAAAGATAAGTTTAGAAAGGGCTCCCATTTATTACAAAAGGAATTTTGTAGGTGCCTATTTCAGAAAGTTTCTTAAACTGCATACTTGTTGGTAGCAGACCAGATTATCTTTTTTTTGCCCTTGAATTTCACAGCACCACAAAGGTTGGAAAATGAAACACAGTTTGGAACTGATGTGCATATCATTTAGTCGGGTCATAAAATAACAGGATATTTCTTTTATTGATATAGAAGAAAAAGTTTAGCTCCCTGTAATTCTCTGGAGAGAGACAGGAGGGCTACAACAAAGCACTGTGCAGTTCATTCCAATCATATCTACAATGTTAACAGTGTGTGATGCATTTTTGTCATGAATTTGTAACACCAATAGCATCTACACCCCATGGAAACCTTGTGTCGTCAAAGGCTTTGTACATCTCCGAGTCTTCTGATCTACTATAAGAATTTTGCAAAGTCCCTTCACCTGCTCTACCTGGTTGGGGTTTTTATGGTTCTGGTTTTTTTTTCTTTTTTTCCCCCTCTAAAAACATTTCTTAATAGAAATGGCATTTTTCTTTAAAATGTCCCAGCACATTTTCTAAGACTTCATACTGGTTTTTATTGTTCTACATACAAAAAGGGTACTGGATTATATGGCAAGGGCTGAAAATTGGTGTTTATTATCAATCAGTTTTGATGTTGAAGTAAAAAGTTCCATGCTTGAGAAAACTCCTTTTCTTTAGTACTGGAATAAATGTGCTGTTCTTACAGCTATAGGAAATGTTTTCTCTTATTCAGGAGCAGACCTTTTAATGCTAAAGGCCAAAAGCATGTTTTTTAAGCATAATCCTGCAAGGACAAGAATAAGGAGACTTTTTTTAAAACCATCTCTTTCTAGGAAAAAAGTATGCTTAAAATCTTATTCCTATTTTTTTTTTTCCCTTCATGGTTCTCATTTCATTATATTTTAGGACTCAATTTTATTTTAAGACTATCTTCTCTTTGACAAGTCTGTTGGTAGAGAATGAGTCATCCACCCAGCCTTCTGTCTCCATTAGGTGAAAAGCCACACCTGTGCTGATTCCATCCTGTGAGAAACCTCCATCACTAATCTAACCTTCCTAGTTTATTCCTCACTCCAGGTTCAAGGCAGCAGCTAAAGGAATGGAGTGAATGGAGACAAGTTCATGCTTGGGGTGGCAGACGAACCCTTTCTTTCCCAACTTGCTTTCTCAGGTGCCCAAGTACAACAGACATGAGGCTCTGGATGTGGAAGACCAGTCAATGGATGCTGTACATGATGGTTCCTCTACACCAGAGGTGTTGCCAAGGTCAGAATGGCGTTGCTTCCAAATCACAACTCCATCCACGAGGAAAAAAAAACAAATTATAGTTGTATGTGATGCCCTTCTAAGAGGAACCAATATGTCAGAGACACCCTCCTATTAGGGAATTCTGCATCCTCCCTGGATTGCAGAACATTGCTAGGGAACTTCCTAGCCTGGTACGGCCCTTGGACTATTACCCATTATTTCTCTTCTTGTGTGAGTGGCCACGCAGCTGCAACATGTAGTCCAAGGGCAATCAAAGAGATTTCAGTGCCTTGGGATGGTTGGTAAGAGCATCTGTGGCACAGTTATATTTTTGCCTTTATACTGCCAGTTGCAAGCGGCAACAATGGAAAAAATAGATGGACCCAGTCTATTAATGCATGACTCCACGACTTGCATCACTGCATCACCGCAGTTTTGGGTTTTTTGGTGATGTGAGGATCTACATGAAATGAGGCATATCTTCCTCAGAGGGTGAAGAGAGTCTTGGCTCTCTGACAGACCTTTAAACTAGACTTGAAGGGAGAGGGGAACAGTATCAGGCTTGCCTGTGACAAGCTGTGGGATGACATGCCAAACCGGGAGGGATCTGGCTTTAGTGAGGGCCCTCAGAAGATAGAGTGAGGATTCTCCTCCTCTCCTTTTCTCTGGTAAGATCCCACCTGGTGTACAATGTCCAGCTCTGGTGCCCTCAGCACAGTAAAAACACGGACCTGTGGGAGTGAGTTGGAGAGGGGCACAAAAATGGATGTAGGGCTGGAGAACCTCTACTATGGAGACAGATTGAGAGAGCTGGGTTTGTACAGCCTGGAGAGGAGAAGGCTCCAGGGAGACCTTAAAAGTGGCCTTTCAGTACCTAAAGGGAGCTTGTAAGAGAGATGGGGACAAACCTTTTAGTAGGGCCTGCTTTCAATAGCACAAGGGGTGATAGTTTTAAACTAAAGGAGGGTAGATTCAGACTAGATACAAGGAAGACATTTTTTGCAATGGGGGTGTGAAACACTGGAACAGGTTACCCAGCAAGATGGTAAATGCCACATCCCTGGAAACATTCAGGGTTAAGTTGAAAGCAGTTCTGGGAAGTCTGATCCAGTTAAAGATGTCATTGCTCATTCCAGAGGGTTGGATTACATGGCCTTTAAAGGTCCCTCCTAATCCAGAATATCCTATGATTCTATGAATTTATAGAATATCCACGATTCTATAGTTCTTTCTATAACGAGATTTTCATCATTTTGGTTTTAGATCCTGTTTTACTGTCTCCTCACCAAAGTATGTATTTGAATTAATTCTCAGTATTGAATAGATAACTATTCTGAATCAATACCAACTTAAATGAAACTACTAAAAGTTGTTTGAATTCAAATGACAATCCCACCTCTCATTAACCAAGTTTTTATTTGTAACCAGAACATCATATACAGATATACAGAATTTGCAATTAATTGGGTTTATATGTAACCAAGCAAAGCACTCTATTCTTCTCCCNCCCAAAATAGAACCATTTGCACTTTACATGCAAGCCCTGGCCTATTGCCAGAGGCCTGTGGGCTCTCAGTATTACTTTCCAAATCCAGCTCGCCTGTGCTTTATTATAGAAGTCTACTGGGTAAGCTTTGGCATAGGATATCAGCTGATTTTTAAATAGACCAATCTCCTTCTTAACCTGTTAAGAATAAAACCTCACATTCTTATTCCCTGGCATAGCAACTGAATGATAATAAGGAAAGAGTCCAAAATTGGCAGTTGAATATCTCCACTAAGAAAATATTTATTGTTTCTTTTGGTGTCTTGGGGTTTGGTTTTTTTGGATGGTTGCTTGGTTGAGGTTTTCCATTTCTTTTTCTAGTTAGGTTTTTACTTTTGGTTTTAAAAAGGTAGTGGTTGTGTAACTTTTCAGCTATAAAATGCTTTGATTTGCTGGTTTGGGAAGTCAAATTGCTGTGAAAAAAACCCAGTAGCCCTAGAAATATCTCTGTCTATGCAAAGCTTTTTGAATAAGAAATTGGTGAGCTGTTTCTAATTCTGAAACTATGCTAATGAATTGCCTGTGATTCTTACAGACCAATGGACAAATCTTAAGGGGGAACTCTGGCTGTTACTCATATGTGTAATCCCCACACAATATTTGCCACTAGTGGATCTGTAGCTACATTTCCCCAAGTTCCACATAGATTTCCTATTTTTCTTCAAACAAACTGAAGCCAATTGTTATGGAAGAACTTCTCAAATTCTTCAGAGTTAATTATCCTGAGTTAATTACCTGATCACGTCTGAACTTGTATCACAGACGTTCAATGCCAAATCACCCCATTTACGATACTGAAGCATAGCAGGGAACTCTTTCATTTAAAAGCTTCTTTAAAATAATACTCAGAATTCTTCAGAACACTAAGGTAATGCTAGCAGGACTTTCATTTGAGCTCAGCCTAGGCAGACAAATTATTCTTTATAATAATGATTTTAAAGCATCCACAAGATAAGGTCCTGACAGAGAAAAGCTTTTAGAAGTCAATTAGTCTTATTTTTTGGACAAAGCAAAAACATAAGGGTCTCTGTTTTCCCTGGAAAGGACTTTATATGACATGGCTATGGAATAGCTGCTGGAAATAGTTGACACAACAGGCATTGAAGGACAGAAAGACAAAAGAAAAGAAAGAACTGAAACTCTGGGAAGTAAAAAGTCTTTAAAGAAAGCCTCAATTTTTATGAGTATGTCACTCGATTCCACACTGATATTATGTTCAGTTTCATATGATCAAGATTAGGAAAATAAAGAAAAGAAAGTCAGTAGAAGAAAACTATGAAATATAGGCAAAAGTGGAGGAGAGTCAATGTTAAATTGTTAATTATTTCTGCTGACATGAAAAACAGTTTATAAGGTAAACCAAAATTATTCCAAGGAAAACAGAGACAACCCAGTTTGAAATCCCATTGTTAAAACAAATCTCAATCAATCAAATGATTAATTCTACCTTCGCAATGTGTCAGTTACAAATGGTAACAACTGGAATCAATGATATATAATTTGTCATCTCTTTGAAGTCTCAAAGATTGGTGATAGGCAAAATACCAATGAAGCTAACAATTGTTGGGTAAAACATGATTAATATTCGGCTCCATGACAATTTTCTTTCTTTAAAGAAAGAAACACCATTTCAATCAAATCACAGTTTTGTCCTTCCAAGGGCACAATAAATCACTAATATGTTCAGATGTTCAGAGAAATCTTGGAGCAAATTTATTCACTTATACATATTTGAAACTGTGCTGCATATTTGAAACAAATTTGAAATGCTGTGCTTTAGTAGTCATAATAGATATTCCTGTTTGAACATATTTTCTATTAGGCATTTTATATAATATTGTGTAGTAGTAGGATGCTTTGCAAATTAGTGTTACTGCATTTAGATTAGTGGAAAACTGAATAAGATAAACTAGGAAACTTGCTTAATTTCCCTATAATATGAAGAACTGAAAGGCTCAAATATTTAGGTCTTATCAGAGCACATGTGAAATGTCTTTGTTAGTACATATGTGAGAAACAGTACTTGAAACTTTGATCTGTTCAGTAAATTGACTTTTCATTAATCAAGGATAATGTTCTTTATTAATGTTTATTAATATGTACTGCTACAGTATCTTTTGCAGCCCACTTTTTTCTTGTTTTCTTTTTAAATAATGGACCTTATAAATAGCAACTTCCATTATCCCCAGTTTTTTGCTCAGAATTTATTTTTCCCACTTTTTTTATTTTTCTGAGAGGTTTTTTGGGCCTCTGATGTATTTCCAGAAACACTTTAAACATTACTCAATAAGGAACTCCGCTGACAATTATATTAAGATTGAGAGCAGTCTCTAGAGTCCACAGGTGATTCTTCAAAAATTTATTTCTACAACTAGCCTGTAGATTTATTCAATGTATCGAAAATGTGAGACTTGCTGGGGACAAGCAAACAGCCACATCAAAACTTAATTTGAGAATTGTAGGAATAGGAGAACTCAGTATTCAGTACTGTCAAGGTACCCTTCTCTTTATCAGTTTATCCAGAGACTAGCAGAAACAGCTACACATAATGCCATACTTTAAAGCCTTCACATGAAGTCTGGATGTATTTCTGGAAGATATTGCTCATCCAAGTACAAACTATCATGCTCAGCAAAGTTTTGTGAAATATATTAGACAACTGCAAAACTCCACCTGGCTGTAACTGCCCAGGTCAAAGGTCCACCACCTTATTCAAAAATAAAGAAAATTAATAAAATTCTTCTACAATTTCTTTCTGATTATTCATATGTATTATGCCCCCAAAAAAGCATTGTTTAATTATAGAAACATTGTTTTATTGCAAAAGAAGTTGAAGAGAAAAATTATTTAGGAAGTTCATAGTAAGGCACCTGTCCTTTTAATGTCCAGGGTGGCCACAGCCAGGCAGCTGTGTTCAGGAGGTGATTGTAAAAGCCAGCAAGTATGAGGGTATGCTAAAAAAAAAAAGAATAGAGTAAGGGAACACCCTAAAGTACTGGCTGATGCTTGTAGGTATGATTGTATGCTGTGACTAGAAGTTTTAGCTTTTGAAGACTAGAAGAGGTGAGTGTCATGAAACATCTTCAGTAGTTCGATGTTGGGTATATGAAGGTATTTTCATCAGATCTTAGCATCTGTGTAATCTGTCTTATCTATCAGCATCACAGTAGGTTCTAGGATTTTTCTCTCCTATGAGCTTTGTTGTCTAACAAGCACACCTATGGATCAAAGATGTGGTTTTTGATTGGGTTTTTATTTCAATTTCAATTTGAAAATAAATATGCTGGAACATGCTAACTCAAAAATGCTACATTTTTCATTATTATTTTAGCTCAGTAAAGTAGTGCACATGAATGCTTTTGGCTGCTGTATAAACTATGGATAAGCTACTAAGCTATTTTAGGCTCATTTTTAAATTAAATGCTGAAAGTTATATAGATTAAGAGGCAGGAAAGGCTTAAAATAAATAAAAGTAGTTTTATTTCAGAAAGTGCTGATAAAGCTAAACTATTATTAACAGAGTTTTGTTCTGGAGCAGATTGATCCTACCAGGTCACTTGAAAGGCTGGACTGTTGAAGGACTAATTTTACAACGAAACTTATAGTAACACCACGGTAGCGGGTACAGACCATTTATTTAAGGGTTGGACTTGTTGATCTTTGTGGGTCCCTTCCATCTCAGAATATTCTGTGGTTCTATGATTTTATTTATTTATTTGTTTAGTCTTGGTAAATAGGTATATGGTGCATTGCAGATTTATCTTTTGCTCAGCAGGATTTCCCCCTCAGGTCTGATCTCTGCAAAACATGTAGCATGGAATAGATATTAAGAAAAAAAAAACATGGGAAAAGACGGTTTGAAACAAATTATGATTGAGTACTTCTTATGTTCTATTTCAACTTTACAATTTTCCGTGTCTGTAGAAAACTACACAGACTGCTAGAGCCCCCCTTGTGGAATCCCACAAACGTATAATATGCTCATAAAAATTAGGCACTGCCTTTATCCACCTGGTTCTGTAAACTATTTACTCTAGCCACACTCTTTATACAACTCTATTAGAGAATAACCAAAGTAGTATTGGAAATGTTTTGTGTATTTGTGGCCTTTCAAGCCAGCAACTTCTATGTAACCACGGCAGTAATACCATGTAAGGCCAGGAGGACCTACACAACCATACCAGAAATGCCAGAATTGGTGTCAGAAGCAGCAGAATGGGTATCAGAATACCAGAAATAACAGAATAGATACAGATGTAGCAAACAAAACTGGGACCAAGGTGGTGGTGGTGGTGGTAAATTAAAAGGAAAGGGCTGTTTATTCAGATAAGGCTGTGGTAGAGAAAGAGTTGGAGAAATTGTAAAGTTGATAAAAAAGACTGCAATTATTTGACCAGAGCTGTCTATGGTAACCTGTGGTTCAGCCACAGGAGCTTGTGCACCACAGTCCAATCAGGAAAATAACCCAAACCTGTTGTTCTGACAATATCAAGCATGTTTTTGTAGTAGTGAATATCTATGGAATTGAGAGTATGCTTTCCTAATGCTAAAACAGTCAGTTCAATGGAATTAAACATCGCGGAGGAACACTGTCAGTGCCTGCTTCAAACCTGAGATTATTTGTATCTTTAAATTTAAAAAAACCGAAACAACCAAAAAGCAGTATTTTCTTACTTGCTAAAGTATGATGTTGCAAGTAGACTGTGTCTGATACAGACGGCAGCTGAAAATCAAAGTGGTTTGCTCATTGATTTAATGTAGTTAGGTAATAGTGAAATATTACTGAGATAATAATTGCCTCAAATTCCTGAAACTCTAGAGACAACATTTTTTCCAGTAGTCTCTGTTTGTTTGCATTGTCTTCTTTTTGGTTTCGATTTGCCTCTGCTATGTACTTTGGATAATCGGAAATCATGGTTAAGACTAATGAAAAGAATATGTGTAACCATCGTTGATATTACAGATTTTTAGCAGTTTGCCCTCTTGTTTATTTGTCTCTTTTCCTAAGCATTTTCTATGGCAATAAATGTATCCTCACCTGTGATCTGTTTAAAAGAATTCAAGCTCAGCAGAACAGGCTGTCAACCAGTCACTCAGTTTGGAAAGTAAAATGTTTTTGAATTTACTTTTTGAAATGGATAGTCTTAAGGAATGTAAAATAGGGTAGTTTCTCAGAGTAATTCAGTGATTCACTGCCACTGCCTCCATCAATCAGAATTTAACAGTTGAAACAACACAAACAGTAAAAAATGAAAGAAAAACCCAAACAAAAAAAGGAAAAAGCCAAACAAAATTTTGACAACCTCTGAAATTGCGGCATTTTGCCTCAGGTTGTTATAAATTAGATTTGTATTGTATAGGTAGAAGCTCACTACACCTAAAGTACATAAAAAATTTTCTAGAGCAAATATTATCATTCTTTCATTTCACATGAATATTCCTCTATATATAAAATACATAAATAGAGATAAAGTGAAAACTGAAAGTTTTGAATTTAAGCTGTAACAAAATTATTTTAAATTTAGGTCAAATTTGCTCAAGAATGTCATTCAAAAAAATAGAATACATTCAATTAAAAAGCACAAATAAGCATATCCAACCCAATTCTTTCGTCAGAAACACAGAGCTTCTGGAAACATTTTTTTCTGACTGTTCTCTATATTCATGTTACCTGAAGTTGAAATAAGTAAAGAAAAATTTTCTGAGTATAGGAGCTCTCTCTTCTTCCTCACTGACAGTAGCTGAGTTCTACCAACACTGTAGAAAGAAAAAATCAAAAATAAATATCAAAGGATTTTCTACCGAGACAAATGTTTCCCTAAGAAAGTATTACCTCAGCAATCCAAGAGGCATCAGAGACGTAACTCATGACATGGAACAACACTCCATGTGCTAATGCCATGGAAGCCATAATGCCGACTGTGTGAGCCACCAATCTTTGTTTCTCTCAGACTGAGACTGCACAGAAGTAATTCTAAACTTTTCCCTTGCTCACTGCAGCATAGGAATAGAAAGCACTCAGCTCTTCTCTTGCAAATCCAGTCTGGGGCCTGAATTCTGAACAATCAGTGTATTTTCTTTGTTCCAACAACTCAAGTGTCTTTTTGAGGTCAGAGCATTTTTTTTCATTGACCTGGCAGCCATGTTTGAATCACTGGTGTGACACTCTAGGAACAAAACCAATACTCACTGAGGAAAAATTCTCTTCTAACTCTTGCAGAATGATATAACTTGTTGAATAAATAAAATCCCTGCTCTGTACATGAGGGCTGTGCTTGCTAACTGTGACAGGAGGAAAAAAAAAAGAAGAGCTACTGGTTTCAGTTTCCCAAAATAAATACTGGGGTTTTTTTCTTTTATAGAAGCTGCAGGAAAAGAACAAAGGAGCTAAAGATCATAAGACAGGTCACAGCATACTCTGAGAGACAAGTTATTAAAAACAATTCTGTCTTTCCACAGTTTTTCCAGGTCATTTTCCCTTCACTCATTATAAGTAGTAACATTTACATGAAAATAGGATCTTGGTTTCTCAGGAGTTTTTCTGTTCTTTATAATTATCCTCTTGAAGTGATAATACTGGTTTCTGTGGTAATTACGTTTTCCATAAGTTTTCAGTGGTTCTTTCAAGGTGAACATGATCTAGGCTGTAATCCAATAATAGCATTTCAATAGCATCATTAATACCAAGTTTTACAAATACAGGAGCCTAAAATGCTGTCTAAAGATATATGAGTCTATTATTATGTCTACATGTAGACAGCAATAAGTTGACTTTTTTAATTGCTGATGTTGGCAACTCAGTTGTGTCAGAAGCTTAGCATTCCTGAAAATCCCATTACTTACCAATGTTTCTAAATCTAGATTTTTTTTTTTAATAAATTGTGACCTACTTAAATAGAAGCTGTAACAAGGCTGCTCAACTGTGAGTGAGAGCCAGAGCACAATGGTACAAATTAATCCATTTAATACGGAAACATAAAGGTCATTCCAGCCTCATTTTGAAAGTACTGATCATCATTACATGTTTTTAAAACTGAACACAAAATTTCAGCTAATTGATGCTTTGTATCATAATCTCACTGGGTTTTGGTGATTGTCTTTCCATTTATTCCTGTACAGATGGTCTCTATGGCACTACTACCCAACAAGAAAAAGTTTATGGACCAAGTAGGTATGGCAGAATATTTGCTAGCTCAAAAGACTAATCTAAAGTTATTACATCATATACCTCTACCTTAATTGTCTATATCTAAATGAATTTTTAATTTTTGTAAATAACTGGAAAAATTGCACAACATAATAAATTTTTGGATTTCAAATACCTGTCTCTGTTGAAAGCAGTATGCATTCAATGCATATGTAAAAAACTTGCCAGATGTTATGTTTCTCATTCAAATTCAGAATTTACAGTAATCTTCACATGTAAGTAGAAATAAGACAAGGAAGACCAAGGCCCATCTGGAACTAAATCTGGCCAAGAATGTCAAGGACAACAAAAAGACCCTCTTACAGTACATCAATAACAAAATGAAAACTAAGGAAAATGTGGGCCTGTTACTAAATGGAAGGGAGGCTCTGGTAACAGAGGACACAGGAAGGCAGGGTTACCAAACACCTTCTTTCCATTGATCGTCACTGACAAGATAGCCCTCGTGAATCTTTGATCAACAAGGCCAAGTGCAAGTCCTGCACCTCAGAACAATCCCAAGCACAAATACGGACCAGGCAGACAATTGGTTGAGAACAGCCCTGAGGAGCAGGACTTGGGGGTGTTGGTTGACAACAAGCTCAACATGACTCAGTAATGTGCACCCACAGCCCAGAAGGACAACATTCTTTTCTTGTCCAAGCCACACAAATCAGTCGAACAAGGGTACTTGCTGTAATGCATTTTTTCTCTGAGAGTTTCTGCCCTCACCTAGATGAGATGAGATGTTGAAAGAGAACTGTCCCAGGTTATTATAAGCCCTATCCAATGTGTTTGCTGGTTGCATTGTCCACATTATTTGCAGGCAATCTAGGCAAAACCAATTATGGTGCAGAAAAATGTCTGGTCTGCACAGGTGTAGCAATAAGAGAGCAGACATTGCAGCAATAAGCCTCTTTGTCCAGTGTTACATTAGTAAACCACCACAGCTGCATCTAGTTTCACTGGTAAATATGCACCCTGGCCATCAAGAAGATGTCATCTCTGAAACAGTAGATATGTACAGAAAATGCTGTTAAAACACAAGATTCCTGTAAAAGCAAAATCACCCTAAAATGGGGAAGGGATGGAAGAAAATATGTAGAGCACATTGTGGTTTTCCCCATATGGAGTCAAGATACCACTAAAGTCTGTAAACAGATGCAACAGTTATTTTGACTCAAGAGGTGTGGTGGTTTTTTCTGACTGAACTTAGACTTCATTCATCCTAATCCTCAAATTTATCAAGGTCCCTCTGAACTGAAGTGTCAGACACCCTTTATATTAGAGTCATCTGCAAATTTTCTCCGACAGTATTGTGTGTGATCACCCAAACCACCTTTAAAGATGTCGAGTATTGTGGCTCTTGGCTCTAATTCTTCAAGTACTTTATTCTTTCCAGGTCACCAGATAAACACCCAACCTTTGACTGCGGCTGCTTGAGCCTGGCAGTGCAGTCAGCTTTCAACTTACAAACCGGTCTGCTCACCCAGTGCATACATGCAGTTTGCAAATAATGGCACAGAGAGACACGGTGTGAAAGCCCTTGGGGACCACCACTCATCCTTCATCCACCCATCCAGTCAACCATCCTTGATGGTTACTCTTGATTATCTTCTTATGCTCCATTTACTTGGAAACAGACTCCAAGAGGATGGGCTGATAGTCTTTCCAGGGAGCAAAGTGAAATGTATCAACTTGTAGTTCCTTATCATCCATTTCTAAGACAGATACAAGTAGTATCTCCAACTGCCAGACCTGTTCTGAATATCAGAGTGCTTCAAACATAGACAATAACATTGTCCATTTCTTTCAACAGTCTCAGGTGAATCCCATCTGGTACCTGGGATCTAAATATGTCCAGCTTGTTTATAGCTGTAGAGTAATGCTAGAACTGTAGCGAGGTTGGTGCTGAACATCATGATGAGACATGGATACAAGGCTAGCCTAAAATTATTGGGCTTTTTACCTGCATAAAAGGTATGTAGAGGTAAAAGGGTGTTCTTGCACTACTTAAAGACAGCGTAAGAAAAAATTACTACAGAATGTTGCGCCTACCTTGTACAGCATTTAAACTATTCATTGAATAATTTCATGCATTGAATGTACAATGTAAATGACCAAAGGGGTACTGAGCATTTTTTTAATGCAATATGATTCATAGCCTTTCAGCAACTTACACAGGATAGTTCTGAAGCCTCCAGTTGAATACCTGTAGTTTTCTTATACTAATCCTTTGAAGCCTACATTTGTCTGTTCATCTTTTGCTGCTGACCACTTTTATCAAAGCTTTTCCTTTGGGCTAGTCATAGCTAATAAAAATGAAGTCTCCAATTTGTGCAAATTGAAGATCTGTTCTGCAATGTGATCATACAGATATTTTCTGACTAGAAATGCAATCCGTCTATGATCAATAACATTAAAATCATATAGCACTTACTGCAGATCACAGATCACAAAATCTCTTCTTGCATTTTCAAATTAATAGTCTTTTAATTACCCAAAGACTCTTGACAATGACTTTGTTTTCTGATAAGATTTTTATCTCTAAAGGCATAAAGTCTTCCATACTACTCATCTTCCTACAGGTTAAAGTTCCAGCCTTCATTTTCTGAGTACTTTATTCACCTCACTACATTAAGAAATGGTTTTTATGAATGAAGCTTTGTCCTTCTGAAAGCACAAACAATTCTATTGCATTTCAGTAGATGTATCTTTAGTCAACCAAAACACAAAAGACAAAAAACCCAAACCCTCTAAATCCCCACAAAACAGGAAGATGAAAATCAGTAAAACTGAAGTGAACAAAAAGATGGTTTGGCTTATTTTTCAAAAATTGTTTCTGTTTGTTTGAAATCAGGGGTATATAAGCCATTTTCTTGGTCTGAAGAAAGACCTGGAGCCCATTGCACTCACAGTTATGTTTTTTGCTGGCGTTTGCACCCTTTGCTGTGCAATGGAGAGCAATGAAAAGGAGCTGGACTATGAGTTATCGTGAACACCCACACACCTCAACAATGGAAGAAGGTTCAGAGAAGATGGGTTCCTGAAGCTCAGGGAAAAGTACAGGGAGTAACCACAGCTGTTGGAAAGAAAACTCAACACAAAGGGGATCTGAACTAGCCAGAGCAGTATGGGGGAAGTGTGTGTGTGGCTGAGTCCAACATAGGGTACAAAAATGCTGCAATAAACAAAATGAACTTTGAAGAGAGCAAGAGTCTTGAATTTGCTCAACCCACACATTCTTTCCCCCTGACTGTGGATGCCCAGCATCACCATAGTTGGCATATAGAGACCAGTAATAGTAATCATGTTTGTGTTCTGATTCAGCTGTGTATTGCAATTGCTATATAATGCTTGTGTTGTGATTTCAGTGCATTGATGGTTTCTGCTGTGAGAAGAAGGCAAAAGGATACAGCACAGGGCCAAGACAAGGAGAAAAGTCTGGTTTTAATAACTATTTATAACCCGATTATCTCTTACATCGTTGTCCCTCTCACTGAAATCCTAGGGAGACCCAGTAGTCCAAGATTACATTATTTCTGTGATTTCATAATTTCAAGTCTAAACCAACATGGTCAGCATCATGTGCCAACATGCTGCTTTACCCTAGAAGTCCTAATCTTACAGATCAACTACCTTTCATATTGATGCTAGTGTACTGTTAGATAAGCTACCCTTGCAGGAGCACATTCAGTATACTGAAATTTTTGAAGAATAAATTGGTCACTGAACATTTCTTACTATTTGGCAAAGGTCTGAGTTTTTAAAGGTCATGAAGGTTAACATTTGTAGTGACCTTTGTAAACACAGTACTACAGATGAAACATTTTGCACTGCTGCCAAACATATAAAACTGCTGCAGCTCTAGCTCATATTCCAATAATCTTAAAAGATGCCTCTTAATTATCATTAAATGATATGTATGTCAGTGTTAAAATATAGTTTGTTTCTTTCAGATTAATAAAACCTATCTGGTCTTGTGGTTCAGTGTACATTGGAACTATCAGTTGTCTGCTTTCCCTTGCAGTTCATGAGATATTAACATTCTCTTCTTTTCTGAAATCTAAAAACCTTTGTGAAGTGCTTAGAAATCTTTACAGTAAAAAATGAAAACATTCCTAAATTTGAAGTACCTCTATAGTCAAGTATCCTTCAGCAGTTGCACATTTAAATAGTTTATAAGGTCTTGAAAGCTTAATTTCTGCATAAAATAAAGGCATCACCCAGCATCCTGGAGGATTGTCTGAATATCCAATTACATCAACAAGCTGTAAAATCTGTTCTCTTTTTAAGTCATTCATTGGTTGATTTCTGAATGTATATAATTTATTTTTCAAATTTAAGGACAATGTTGATACTCCTACAAACACTATTTAGTTGTCAATGTAAAATCCTACTGAGGGGAAAATGAAATCTATCAGATCCATTGTAGAATATGTATGTCTTGAAAACAAGTGGGGAAACTACTTCATCAATTTATAGCAGTGCAGAAAGTGGCATAAAAATTAGCCAGAAGAGTTCAAAACTCTGAAATTCAAACAATCTTATGTGAATCAGTCATGAATAATTACCATCTTTTGAAAAATACAGCTCCCATGAATATCTAAGTGTGAATTTTAACTTTGAATTAAAATTCAGTTACATATTGCTATGTTTATATTAAATTCATAGAGATGTCAGAACAAGCAGACAATTATGATCAGCCGAAGTTTTTCAGTACTGAATAATAGAAGTAGTTCCTAACATGAGAGAGAGCTTTCACCTCTCTTGCTCATCACTTGCCATTGGCTTACGCCTGATATTATCACATCAGTCTGCAGTGGAACCAAATGTAAGGTGACACAATGCAGTGGAAGAGTCATGTTGAACAGGAATAGAATAAAGCTATTTGTTTTCTAAAAGAAAAGAAAGTCTCATAAATTGTGACAATAACTGACTATGAACTGACTATGTCTAGTAGATAATTGTTCCAAATCAATCTATTCTCTTTGATGGAAAATTCATATAGCGGCAGATTTTCTTAAGGCTTATGCTTGGGTATTTGGGTATCTGAATTCTTATAAAGTTAATTTGCAGATAAATAGAACTCTGTTCTTGAAAATCCCCATCATTCACAGAATGTAGACATAAATAAGAAAACAATCTTGCATAAAATTTACACATAAAGCCCAAAGTGTGTCTGGAAAAGTAATTTTCTCCCTAACCATCCTGTAATCAGAAA
This sequence comes from Melanocharis versteri, assembly GCA_013397845.1. Lineage (NCBI taxonomy): Eukaryota > Metazoa > Chordata > Aves > Passeriformes > Melanocharitidae > Melanocharis > Melanocharis versteri. The sequence goes on along the minus strand of VZTG01005248.1, from coordinate 1,606,806 downwards.
CAAAAACAAATATGAAAAAAATTAAATGAAAAATGAAGTCCAGAGACTTGTACCAAGCCATGGTTTCCATTTGATACCTTAGACTGTCTACATTCACCAAAAAAAACAACAGTAGAAATTGTACATCTGATACGTCTTACAAATGAGACAGAGTCTGGCCTTTTCCATATGAATAATACTTTCCTGTGCTGCATTGTATTGCTTCCATGTGTTGTCTGTAGATAAAAACCATTAAATCACAGAAACAGCCAACTCCAAAAATATAATTACAGACCCCTTTACTTCAATTTTACCGGTTAAACACTTAGAGGAGAACACTCATAGGGGGTTAGACCAGACATTTTTGAAGTCTAGCTTGAATGAATCCTACATCTGAATATTGTGAATACTTTGGAAAAGCTTTGAATTAATGATTCATCGCATCCAACTGAGATGTTGGAGGCTATGGTTTTATACTGTAAAGAAGTGGATGGCAGTACTGAGCAAAGATATTTCCAATCCGTCTCTTTCCAGCACTGTGCTGTAACTAACTTCCTTTCCTCTCACCTGCTCTGACACTAGTCCTTCAGGAGATGAATTGTGAACAAGGCTGTGGAATTGCTGCAACTTTCAAAGAAAAAAAGGAAAAAAAAGTGTAAGGCTCTCTTAGGATCAATCACTAACTTAATTTCATTTCTAACCCCAAACTAAAATTGTCTGTGTAGGGCTCAGCTGATATCTGCCTCACTATGGAGGCAGAAGTGAGTAGCAAAATATTGGGAGAGAAGGTAAGCATAACATAACATCTATGAAGTTGTTATATTCACCAATTATTTTACATTATGAATGTATGACCTAAATAATTTCAGGCTTGCAGAATTCAGTACAAAACTTTCCTTTTCCTTTCTTGTACAAGAAAATCTAGAGGCACTTAAGCCAACTCAAAGGCCTAGAGTTAGACTGAAGGCACCTGGGCCCTGAAGTCTAAGACACAGCAGATGTACATGATGAACTTTCTCTGTGATGGTCTCCCACATCTCAGCTGTCAATGGTTTAAGGACTCTATGAATCTTTTATCTAGATGAGCCACAGATGGACATTTCTTTTATTAGTTTTGCATAAGAGCCTTTTGACATATTTGGTCTAGAACTTCATACCTTAAATAAACTGTGTGAAAAAATATATTCTTTCTTTTACTGTAGACAACCACATGACAAATTCACTGGAACTCAGTGTCTATAGACTGCTACCCACTCTTCTGTTCCAAGCTGAAGAGCTGGTAATCTCTTCTTCAGCCCACCCATCCTCTTCTGTCTCTTTTCTAATACCACTGTATCTCTTTTGAGACTGGACAAGCAGAATTTAACACTGAAATGCAGCCAGTACATGAATACACCATCCATTTACATGGTAACCTAATCACATTTTCTGGTTTGCTTCCTATTCTGTTCCTAACAATTCCCAGCTTTTTGTTTGTCACTGTGGCTGCTAAATAGCATTCAAAAGCCATTCTGTAAGAATTACTCACCTCAGCCTTGATTTTCTGTCTGACAGGAACTATCAGGGTGGGTTTTTTCTCTTCCGTATAATACTTTATGTTAGCTGATAGGAATTTTCTTTTCTTCTAGATTTGTTTGATCAGAGAGTGCCATGACATTATTTTTTATTTTTTCACAATTTGCTTTAAGTTAACAATCTTCAGTAATTATTTATCATTTTCAAATTTTACTACTTCACTAATCACCACCTTTTCCTTGATATTTTCTGACTCTGTTGAAGAGTTTACATATCACGTTCATGCCCCTGAGGATAAGGATTCCCACCATGTTATCCTCAACTGAAAAACTGCCACTTATTTGTATTTTTCCTCTATTTTAAAGAATCATTAATGCATAAAAGGATATATCTCTTATCCCACAACAGTTTTATTTCTCTCAGAATGTGGGAAGCAACCTTATCAAAACCTTTCAGAAAATCACACTATGATGTATGGACTAGATCACATTTATTCACAGTTTTTGACTCTCAGACTACTAAAGGATTTGTGAAGCATAATATTGCTTGAAGACTTAAAAAAAAGGTTGAATCTTTATTCTATTTTATTATATAATATATTTTGAGATACAAGTGTATTATATGCTGTTTCTCATACCTATTCAATCTTTCTGCCTACTGTAAGCAGTTTGCCCTGCTAGTTGTTGCTTTTTACTTCCTTTTTTGAATATGCTTATTTNTATATATATATATATATAAGGTTTGGGGTTTTGTCCTCTAACAACCTTGAGCTCAGTTGACTGTGCTCACTATTAGAATGGTCTTTATTGTTCCAGATCTTCTGTGCTATTTAAAACTAAATTAGGATTTGCTTCTCATTTTCCTTGACTTGAAACTCCAGGAACTTATGATACAACATACAACCCTTGCTGTACAATGCTTGCTTCATTTTTTTTCAGATTAAAACAGTGATAATTCAGATCTTTTTTAGAAATCTGCAATTATGAAGCAAGTTTTAACCTCAATACTTCCCCAGGTACTGCTTGTCATTTTGTATTACACAGTACACATTTTTATTTGCTTCTCTTCTGTGTTCTGCTGCACACAGAGACAAACCTAGTCCTGCTGTGTCTCTAATGAAGAAAACAGAGATACACAAGGGACAAATTCAGCCAATTATTCATCTTCATTTGAGAGTTTCTTTTTTATTTAACTAGTTGTCATTGATTTTTCCATTTAATAGTATCCTCAGTTTAATCTTTCACCCTTTCAAGGTGAAGGCCCTTTGTCTGAAAGCTTTCCCAGCGGAGTTTAAAAGGGCTACTACTGACAGTAAATGAGATTTTTCTGTGACTCAGTAGGCAAGCCCAGCACTTTCCAACACTTGGGTCATGAGTTCAATTCCCTGACAAAATGGATACATCATAAATAATATCCTTGAGGAAATTTCTGCTTTGTGAGTTATCATTCTTCTTGCACTGTACGCTGAATGTTTTGGCATTGAATCTTTTTGCCCGAATCCCATCAAGAAAGGCAAATTTCAAATTTTTTATTTTTTTTTTTTTCAGATTTTCCAGATTTTAATATGAATAGGTAAGGAAATTTCTTTTCCCTGGAAAGGCTAAACCAAAAACTACTTGTTGAATAAAAATATAAGATCCTATGGGTCCATATATTAAAAGTTGCCCTGTACCTTCTCAGTTTTATCTACTGCATAATGTCATGCCTAGGCATTACATTTATTAATACTTGCATTGCAGTATTCTCAAAGTAGCTTATACTAAATGACTGTATTACATTATTACATTAATTTCAGTTTATTTAGCTTGAAAATCAGTTAAAGTCATCTACGTCTTCATAAGCAACATCTAATATTCAGACTACAATTACTCTATTCATATTAATTAAGAAATCCATAAAGACATGTCTATGAGTCATCATAAATGGAAGTCAAATCTTCATATCACAGATATAGTTTTCTTGTACAGAGTCAATTAATCTTCTTTCAATAATCAGAACAAGGGAATTGGATGTAAGAAAACTAAAAAAGAATGCTCCTTTTTTAGAGACCATTGTCCTGTGTTCTTGTAGCCCCTAAACAGAGAACATTCACATATGAAAGGCAATAAGAGTTATGAGTCCTTCTACTTATCATTTGGCATTACACGAGATATTACATGATCTTACCAGTAAGACCACAGTAAACCCATTAATGAGCAATGCAGTTTGAAGTCAGGACAAAGCACATTTTTAAGCTTAAAATGAAGTATAATGGAGCAATTGCCTGATTTTTCAGGGAGTATTTTCCTTTGCCTGTCTCACTGATAGCAGACCAAACTCAACACACGGGATCCAGTGAACCAAAAATAACAGTTTGCCATATGTGTCTACCATAACTCGTGTTTTCCATGACTTTCCCTTACAGTCAACCATGAAGAGACACTGGAATTCATTCACTAACCTTTCAAAATGGAAAAGGTCACTGTTATATTCTTCGCATTTTGAAAAAATTATTTGGATGGAGATTTAGCCCAGTTGTGCCCATCAGGAAGTACCCAATGTCAATCTATGAACAATAGAAAGTAGCTCCTTAGACGAGAAAAATTTCCTTTTTGAAGCTCAAGGAATGTTCACCTGTGATCTTGTTATGAGTTGGGGGAAGAGGATAAGGGAACAGGCTTTTTATAAAGAACAGGACTGCAGTTAAAAGCTAATTCATCTCAAAACAAACAAATAAAACCCCCAAGCACACAATCTAGCCATAAAAAAATCTGATGAAAATAAATTGCATGCTTAAATAAAAGGCTATCCTGTTGTCTACAATATAAAATTTCTCAGCAAAGAACTAAGGAAGATATCTTAAGGGAATGATTTTGTAATTCAGGAACATTTTTGGTAAAATCATAAATCAAAAAAGTAAAAGAAAAAAAATCTAATGGCCTTAAAAAAATTTGTTCTCTCATATGGATTTTTCCCAATAATTTACATTAGGGGAAAATTTAAATAAGAGAGATGAAAATTTTCACTTCTCTTTTTTATTTACTAAGCTCCTTTCTTTTTTAATTGAACATTTCAAACCTTCCAGATTGCAGAAAACCACTACAAAACAAGACTCACAGATTCCTAGATTGACAGACAAAACATTCAGTTCAAGCTACAATAATTTAGCTTGAATTTCAAGAATGAAAATGATTTAGAATCACTCAGCAGCACAGTTTTTAGGAAATTGTGAAGCCTAATGGTCCCTTCAGACCTCTTGAGTTTCTCTCAGTTTTTTCAGAGACATGTTTTATTAGCCAATTTTGTGCAGACAAAACTGTTTGAACACTACCTCCACTGAAAAGTCACTCAGCAGGTTTCAGATTGCTTTTCGCACATATTTATTTGTTGTTATAACTAATCTCTCTGATACCATCATCTTTTCCATTCTTTGTCACCCCACAGGTGGCTGCTTTGGGGCTTCCAACTTTGTCAGCCTGGATTCTTTACTCACAGCCATGTTTTTCATAAGTAGGCAGATATTTGCCTTGTGCTGGTGTTGGCTGCAGTGGAGTCAGTTCACAGTGGCTGATAGGGGTCTGAGTTTTGGATTTGTGCTGAACACAGGGTTGATGACAGAGATGTTTTTGTTATTGCTGAGCAGGGCTTACACAGAGCCAAGGACTTTTCTGCTTTTTGTACTGCCACACTGACAAGGGAGCATGGCAGGTTAGGAGGAGACACAGCCAGGACAGGTGACCCAAAGTGACCAAAGGGATATTCCAGACCATGTGACATCATGTTCAGTATATAAAATGGGAGGAAGAAAGAGGAAGAGAGGGACATTTGTAGTGATGGTGTTTGTCTTCCCAAGTCACTGCCACATGTGATGGGGCCCTGTTCTCCTGGGGATAGCTGAACACCCTCATGACCATGGAAAGCAGTGAATTAATTCCTTGTTTTGTTTTATTTGCATGCATGGCTTTTGCTTTCCCTATTAGACTGTCTTTATCTAAACTCACAATTTTTTTTACACTTCAGATTCTCTCCCTGATCCTGCTGGTGAGGAGTGAGCGAGCAGCTGCGTGGGCCCTGGTGGCTAGCTGGGGTTAAACCACACTACTTGTGTAGAATTATTTACATAATAAAAAAATACAGATTCCAGTAATACTTATAAAATCAACATCTAAAATATTGCTTGAACTGCTGATGCTTCTGCTTACCTCTCTTTTATATTTTTTCCACATTTTTCATTAATGTGATGAGGGAAGCAACAACCCTGACAGATATGCTCCAAAACCTAAATCTTAATTTTTACATAACTTTAAATCTTGATTTCTAAGTTTCCACTAACTGAGAGAAATTCATTTGCTTAGTATCCCCTCACTGAAAGATGATCCTCACACTGGATTTATCAGGTAATTTTAGGCTCTAAGTTTGAAAAAAAAAAAAAAAAGAAGGAAAGAATAAAAAGAAAAAACCCACACCAACTCTTTGTGAGTATTAGTAAATGGTGGCATGCAATTCAAATAGCAAATATTGCTACAGACATCGAATTTAAGAGCTTTGGTCCTAAACTGCAAGAAGATGAGAGGAAAATTAAAAATGCAGAGACAGTGGTGAATGGATATAACGTACTCTGATGTGAATACTGGAAACTGAAAGATAGTGAGAAATCAAAGAGATAACTGAAAATATAAAAATTTTAAAAATAACCTCAGATTAAGGAAATGGCATTGTTAAATTGTGTTGATGGTAGAGACAAGACAAACAAACAAAAAAATAAATCTATGTTTCCAACAAGTGTTATAAAGAAGGTACAGAAGAATTGGGTTAAGATCTCATTTCAATGTAACAAAGAAAACCTTTGTGTGGGAGCAGAAGACCTTGCTCAGGAACAGCCTACAATGATCCAATGCACCTTCAATTTTGGTCTAAATCAAATCTTTTAAATATTGAATCAGTTCTAGAAAATAAGAAACTGCTGCAGAGTTCATTTTATGATGACCCTCTGTTTCTGTCATTCTGCTCTGTAGATTTATTTGCTTCTTACCTATTTAGCTAGTGATCAATACATTTCTCAGAAGCTATAAATAATAAATACAGTGCATTGTTTTATGTATGTTTCTGTGGATCATTTTTGCTTATTCCTTTAGTGAGTTGCAATGAATAAAATGTAAGATTTATGCCATTGTTCAATGAAAATGAGATTTGTATCCACATATTTATGTGCATATGCATCTGCATATTTAAAGGTCACTTTTTAGTACCCTGATGTTTTCCTAAAATCTTATGAATGTTCATAAACCCTCATTCAGTAATTGACATATGGCATAGCCATCTGAGTATTTCTCACTCTTCAGATCATTTTGTTAATTACTTTTCTTCTGCAGACAACAGCACTAACTTACTCTTGCTTAAATTTATAACAGAAATATTACCTTTGACTATGAGTACTTAATAGAATTGTTCACCCAAGGTTTGAATAAATCTTATTGTTTCTATCCTTCTGTCCAAGTAGTTGCAGTTTAGATTCTTATCAGCATTGCAAATCATCTACTATATAGGCCTTCCTTAACTTCCAGAGCTGTAAATTTGTTTACTACATACCTGCTGAGGACATTGCTTGTTCATTTCCTTGGTCCAGGAGATCCCTCTCCTTGCATAAACTCCCTAGATTTTTTGTCTCACAAACATGAACTGCTTATCTTTGTTTCCAAAGGTTTTCACCAGCCCTTGAAAGTAGGGCTACTGTATCATCAAATATAATTTTGTCTTTAGTACTCTCAGATTTTGACAGTGATGACATCTCCTTCATAGATACTTTCAAACATATACGGGTACTCAAGCTTTCTCCCACACTTCTCTTTATGTTTAGGGTACACTGCTCCTCACATCTACCTTATCACTTTGTAAAAATATCCTGAAAAGTATTTTCAGCTAAGAAAACACCCTCTCAAGCTAATCAATATTTTTATAGTATTTCAATTCTTTACATCTTTTTTTCATTTGTTTCCTCTACTTTTACACTCAAATTATGTATTCATTTGTAAGATGACATAGGCCGTCTGCTGGTTAAATTTTTACCAGCCAATTGAGATATTAGTCAAGGTCTATGATTTCCCTAATAAACTAAATTAAAAAAGAAAACCAAACAAAACTAAGTTCAATGATGTCTAAGATGATTAAAAATGATAATCCTGTCCTGAAATTCTTATTGCTTAGATTAACCCTACAGTGATAACTAAAGACAAGAGATGTAACAAATGTCATCAATGAAAAACATTGTCAGATATCAAACAGATTTACCTGCTGCCCAAAATATGTTTATTCTGAATCTTCAGAAAAATCATTGGCTAATTTGTGACGCAAGAATTTTTTCTTAGCCACCACATTATCTCAGCAGATAATTTAAAAAGTAAACTAATTAACCTTTCTAAAACACCTTTCTAATTAATCATGTCTTTCATAGTTCCATTAGCTATGGGGCCAACCAAGTCCAAGCACTCATATTTAATTTCTCACATATTGATTTATAAAGGATAGTTTATTGCCTCTTGCTCATTAGCAGTTACAAGCAGGACTCCTGCAGGAGGTTATACCTCTTTTGTAATTAAATCACGTTAGGATATCAAAATATAATGCAGATGTTTAACAGTAAGTTGTGATTTGTTGGAAAAGCTAGTAAAATTTTAAAACATCAGTAAAGTGAAACACTTTAGCTGATCTAGCTGTTTTCTTCCTTTATACTTTCCCACTTCATATCTCTCAATGTAGGTATTCCAGAATTGGTAATGAATTTTGCTTCAAAGGAAAACTTACTATCTTATGCAATGTTTTACATTGAATTTTTGCTCTACAGTCACTGTTATTCAGTATCTTGAAACAGTTCACATTATTTCAAGGTGTTTAAAAGAAGAACTTTGGTCTCTGAACATATTTTTTCCAAAAGAAAACATTCCAAAGTAGTCAAATTAAATAGAGAACAAAAGCTTTTATCTGCTTCAGCTCCAAATTTTCCTCAGATAGAATAGAAAATGAAAACTTTTCATCATAGCCTCGTGAAAACTGTTCTCAAGAGATAATGAATCAAAAAGAATTAATTTTTTATTTCATTTTATTGTGAAGCAGTAAACTATATTGCAGCATCTGTAGGACATTCTTATAAAACTGGTTAGATCATTTAGCCAAATGCATTCAAGAAGATCAGAATGACCTAAACTCAAGAAGACAAAACACTGATGACTTCTCTTTCAGTCTAAATTTCATTTAGTGTTGGTAGCTTAGCTATTTTACTGAAAAACAAGCAAACAAACAACAAACAACAAACAAACCAACAAAAAGTATACACTTCATTTAGCAAATGAATACTGCCTATGCTGTTAAATACTTATATATATGTATGTATATATACATGTGTGTGTATGTGTATATATATATGTGTGTATACATATACTGCAGACTGAAAAAAATGGATCTTTTCTGAGTGTCAGTACCCTAAATTGAAATTTCAAGAAAAGAAGTGCATCAAAGGCTGTGGACCTTGACCAAATTATCAAGCAGTTATTTAAAAACATTTAAGTCAACAGAAGCATGAAACAGCAAAGCGAAAAGCTGCAAAAGAGATGAAAGAGGAAGCAAGCTTTGTAATCATGTTGTTCTTTCATGTCAGCTCAGTACTCTCTTCCATTTCTGTCTAGGATTTTCTGATGGCTGAATGCAGGTGGAATTTATTGTTTGTGAGGAGAAACAATAAATTCCAGTAAAGAAATGAGGAAGGTCCATCCTTGCTTTTATTTATAGCACCAATTTTGATATAAAAGAATCTTTTTATAGAATGCATGAAGAAAAAAAGTACAAAGAAGATACTTTCTGGAGAAATGAAGCACTGCTTTCAATAGAGAAGGATCAAGAAAGGAAACATTTAAACAAATTTTACAGATGGAAGTCCATGGGACCTGATGGAATTCATCCATAAGTGCAAAAGGAGACAGCCAATATCATTACAAAGCCACTCTCTTACCTTGGGAAGGCTGAGGAAGCTCCCAAATCACTGGAAGAAAGCAAGAAGGAGGAATAGATGAACTACAGGCCAGCCGACTTTGACCATTGAGAAAGTGAAGGAGCATATAACCCTGCAAACCACTTACAGGACTGGAAGCGATTGGAAGTTGTCAGCGTGGATTTCTGAATGGGAAATCCTGCCTAACAAACCTGATAACCTTCTATGATGAAATGTGTGGCTTGGTGGACAAGCTAAGAGCAGTCTATGTAAATTGTTTTGACCTTAGCAAGGTTTTTGAAATCATCCTCCAAAGTGTCCTCACTATAAAAATGAGGAGATAATAAGTGGAAGAGGGAACAGCGAGGCCCTGAAAAGCCCGCTCTAGGTGATCCTGCTCTGGCCAGGGGGGTTTGCCTAAATGATCTCCTGAGGTTCCTGACAACCCCAGTGATTCTGTGATTGTGGGATAGCAAAAAAGCAGGGTCACAGAGTTGTTAGGCAGGAAAATGACATTCACTGTAGTAGAGCAGCAAGGTGCTAGTATTAAGATTAGTGTTAACAAAGCCGTGTCATTAGCGTTCTTTCAAGAAGTCTGTGTCCGGAAGTGATGAATAGATGAGGATGCCTTTGGGCCTGGAATGGGTCTGGCACAGGGATACCACCGGACAATGCATTCACAGGATGCCTAATCTGTTCATTTGTGTGTTTTATTGATGTGAAAGCATCCTCTTTTTCCAGAGAAAATCTCAAAAGGTTTTACATGTGTGAATGACAGATTTGGGTTTTACTGTCCTTCCTAGGCTGTGGTGATCAAGATGCCTCATATGTTCCCCCAGAAAGTCTTGGTCAAGTAGTTACCTTGTCCTTCTCACACTATTCACATGGTTACCTAGCTGCTGTTGACCTTGCCAGACCGTACTGCACAAAAGGTCCCTGATGCCCTCCTCCAGGTATCTGTGCAGCTTGCAGTTCCACAGTCACTTATGTAACTCCACCTTTATCACCTGTGAGACCCAGCCAGGCCTTGCGGTGTGATCTATAACTTGCTGTGTTATTTTTTTATGACCAGAGGCTTCTCATGTCATACCCCATAGGATATTACTCAGGATTAGGCCAGGGCCAAGTTATACTGCCTCCAGCCTAGACAGTCCGAACACACCCCAAAAAAAAAAAAAAAAATTCAGACTCCATTTGCATAAAATATTTTGGCAAATAAAGTATTTAAGTGTGCAAAATTACGACTTGAAACACTAAGCCTTTATCAGTGTGCAGCAGAACAAAAGGTAGATGCAGGGGAAAACCACGCATGCTCAGCGCAACCCTGTTCTTTTCCCTCTAGCCTGTCCATTGAGCCATCAGGAAAGGTCATCAGCTAGAAACAATAGCTGCACTGCAAAAACATTCTCTGAAGAGCTTTCCCAGGGTAATGACATCAAAGCAGCCCACATCCTGCATGGTACGGTAACATTCGCTGTTTTACAACACATGCTTCAGATAATCACAGGACAATAACCATGGGGCCAAATTCTGAGATCTTTTACTTCTTAGACCTTTTTTTCACATTGCACGTGATCTGAGTGTGTAATTTACAATGTTGTGTGTGTGTCACCTCCAAACTTGACCTGAAGTGTCTGATCCCATAGGAAATAACATAAAGGATTCAATTACAGAAAATATACTCTATCACAGTTACCATATGTTGTTTACCAGAGTCAGAGTTAAGTGATCAAGGAAACTCTTGAGTATGTCTAAACATGTGGGTAAGATTTATAGTGCTGCAGTGCATATTTATTCAAGGTCTCTGTGATACATTATGTATTTAGCCAGATTATGATTGCCTTCAGTGTACAGCTACTTGATCAGAAAACCTGCTACAGGTTTCACCCCCTTATCTGGTTAATGTTGAGATCATGGTGTTCCGTACTCCAGTAGCAGTAAAAGGATGGTAAGCGAGGAAGCAAAGCCTGAAAAATTAGGTGCTGTCATCGAATGAAAGGGTGATAAGATAAAATGAAGGAGAGCACTGGAACTAAAAAATTCAGCACGCCTTCTTGGTATGGATTGATTGAAAATATGTAATTTCCTAAGGTACTAATAGGTAAAAAGATGTGTTTCTCCAACTACTGAGCCTGTTCCTAAACTCGGTTGTTTAAGGAAGCTTTAAGATAAAGAAACATCTATTAAAATGAAGATTATCTGTCTGAGCTTCACACTGAATCTCTCTCTGTTCTCACAGAGAGCTGAACTGATGGTGTGCTGATTTTAACAAACCATACCAATTCACATATACTGAGTGGACGTTATCTAACCCAAAACATGTACATCTACATCCATGCTAATCCTCTAGGGCATCCTTTTTTGCCAACAGTGAGACAAGGAGGTATTTCTAAGGCAGTATTGATTTCATCTCAGATTGATGTTTAAAATAGGTCAGTTGAATTGTACCCTGAAATTGCTTATTTTTCTTCCTTGACTCAAAAGGAAACAGTTATCTCAGGTTTGTCTAGTGAAGATGTCTACATTACAGATGTCTAAAGTTTGATTAAAGGATGCACATAATTTTTTATCACTAAATACCTTACAGAAGGTACTTTGTTAGCCCTTCTTATCAAGATAATTTTCTTCAGGTGCTGTTTTTAGCCATGTATAAGGAAACTCTGCAAGAAGAACACATGCATTCTGAAAGCATAAAGCAAGTCTCTATTAGCTAGTTCACACAAAAGATAGCCAGGACGGAAGGAGTGGCTAGTATAAGCAGTATTATGCTCCTTGTCCCAAAAAATGATCTTAAAGGTCTTTGCTAGTTAGTTAAGCTTTGGTCAGGAATTAAAACGGTCACCCTCCACTGCAGATACTCAAGTTGCTGAGTCACAGTTTGTTATTCAGCTCTCCAGGTTTCTTTTCCTTTATAATTTTGTATTTTTCCACGGTGGCATTTTTCTTCTTTAGTCCTTGAAAAAGTAATGATCTCTACACTAATTCTCTCTTTCTATCTTTAACTTTCTTCCCTTGTGTAATGACACTGTATAAACTTTCTCATTAGGCTTTTTCACAACGTACCAATTTCTTCAGAGGTATAAACTGAGGGTACTGAGTTGGGCCATGCCACAGCTTGGACCTCTGGACCATAAACAGCTGGCATTGGACACGTGGGAGGCGGGGTATAACGTGTTTACAGGGTGCTATTTGTAGAAAAATGTGGATTGTTCACTGAAATTTGAAGGCAACACTCATCCACACACCTACAAAGATATCAAATGATGGTTAATAACTGTCATTATAACTGTTGTAATTATACCTGTATGGATAAGTTGTAAGACCCACAGATTAGTTCTGCAGAAGGGTAGGAGTTTTGAGTCATTCATACCTCTAGGACTGCTGAGAGTTTGACATATTACTCTGTTTAAGGACAGGGTCAACTAAAGTGTCTGTGTAAAGAATACTTGCATATTACACTTAATTATTTACCAAGTTTTTTGTGAAAAATAAAATTTGCTATCTTAATTCCCATTTTACTGACACATGCAATTATACAAATTTGTATAGTTCAGTTGTATTTTTTCATCAAGCAAGTCAGATATGGACATGCCTAGTGGTGGTTACTCATAAATTGCTGTTAGTTAAAATGGGAACGACATTAAGAGAATTATTTAAGGGAATATGGCTATTTTCAGGATTAGATCTTTAAAGTTTATTCATTAAAACCTTTGGAATGATGAGCAGTTTCTTAAAATTCCTGATAATGCAATATTCAAGGATCATTTTAAATTTAAAGCAAAACTTAGAAACGTAGTAGATATTACAAGCTTTTTGTTTGTTTGTTTGTTTTTCAAGATATCCTTTGCATCAGAGAGTAAATTCAAATTAGACTAGCCCAGACTGCTTTCCCTGTTTGGCTTTTGTGACTGATCTCATAGCCTCCTGTGATTTGAGCTTTAAGAAACTATGATAATAAGGTCATATTAGGATCTTCTGGGTATTTTGCTAATATCAAACTGATTTTTGGCATACATTCTCTTTTTTCTTTCTTTATAATTAAGTAAAGTGATGGACTGTGAATTTTAACAAGACACAGTATAAAATCAGAATTGCTAAGGCATTACATTTCTGCACTCATCGATTTAGTATATGCCCAGTTTTCATCTATAGATAATATAGAGACCCTCCAGGCAAAAACAGAAGATGATTAAAGAGATGGACAGGAATATTTTGACTCTCAGCCCAAATGTCAAAAAGCCTTGCTGGGCTGGCGTTCTTTGGCCTTTCTCTGTACCACACAGTGTGTATGTCTATATGTAGTATATATATATCATGCACACTGTATATTTTTTCACCATTTTATATTGATAGTCAGAAATATTTTGGGGTTTGTACCATATCACTGTGATATGGACGAATATTTCTATGTCTCTTTCTTTAAAAATGATATTTCTCTCAGTTGATTTTGGCCACCCAAGAGTCACACAGGTTCTGCTAATTATGTGTGAGGTGATGAAGATAGATAATCTTAGATTAGGATAGGATTTATTTTATCAAGCCTCAAGTGTTCGTAATTTTGATGTCTTTATATGAGTTAGGTCCTCAGATTTCCATTACAGTCAGGTTCATTCTAGTTGGAAGTCAATGGAGTTAATGACAAACTTTAGATAAACCTCCACTCTGAGCACTTCTTTTAACATTGGTGCAAAATACGAGTATTTTATGTAAAATTGTTTTGTTCCAACACCTCTGTTTGACAGATTATTGCCAATTCAAAATTACATTTAAGTTTCTATTGAGTTTTTCACAGAGACGTAAAACTGATAATTGTTGTTCCCTAGTGATTTTTTTTTAATCTGGCTTTTTGGCTGCCTCTAGGGAACAACATGTGGGGCTGTCACTGCCTTTTTCCTGTCACGGAGATTGGAAAATTTCATGTCTCAAGATATTTTGGGACGCGTGCGCGCGCGCGTGTGTGTGTGTGTGCGCGTGTGTGTGTGCGTGGGAGGGGGCAGGTCAGCCCTTGCCCTAGCACCCACCCCACCCCTCAGCCTAGAGCCTGCACCCCAGCCTGGCAGAGCTGCCAATCACTGGCACATCAGAGGCAGTGCCCCACCCTCGCCTGAACCAGCTCCTGAGTGGCCGAATGACCAGAAGTCCCACCTGGGGGGAGGGCCCATGGAGGTCCTGGGGGTTTTGAGGCTGCATATGAGGTGAGCGCATGTTTTGACCCAAACCCCTGGTTGGGAACTCGGGAGTTGGTAGCTGTGTTTGTGTTTTTCTATATCTTTTCTGCCTTTCTTCTAATTCCCTGTTCTTGGAACAGTTTTGGTAACATCACATCAAATGTGTTTAAAGTTTTCTAACTTAACAGCGAACAGGTTTAAAGTTTTCTGAGTTGAAAGTGTCAAATTAATGCTGTGATAAGTGTTTTATATGGATTTGATGTTATACTAAACCTTTTGCCAATGTTCCTTGATTTTCTATATTTTGGCGATAAAGTAGTTTTGACCTCTTGGGAGTAGCTGGTGGGTATTTCTCTTGAGTTTTTAACCCAGAGTACAGGAACCTGGGTAAACCTCTTACATTTAAATGTTGGGGTGTTACAGTGGGTTAAGAACTGGCTAAATTGCCTTCGCCAGGATCACCCCAACTCCAGGAGCCCTTACCTTTTGGAGATGCAATTGCCAAGGCACTGAGAGCACTCCTTTTCTCAAGAGGGTTCAAACTGCCAGACTCTTCAATGCCAGTAAGTAGTTTTTCTGCATGACTTTATGTAGTTGGTTACCTTGGCTGCCACCTCAGCACCCTCCGCCTGCTTGCTCACTTGCCCCTGTAGCAGGAGGAATGCAAATGTGAGAAAAAGTCATAGGTCAAGATAAAGACAGCTTAATAAGTAAAGGAGGAATAAAACCCTACCAAACCCAAACGATGTAAAGGATCATCTCCCACCACCAGACCAATGCCCAGCCAGTCTCTGAGTAATAGCTACTTTGAAAAAATTCCCTTTTCAAACTCCACACCTCCCCCCACACCCCACCCCATTTTTTTTGCATGTTATGTCATATGGTGTGGATTATCCCTTTGGTCAGCTTGGGCCAGGTGTCCCAGCTGTGTTCCCTCCCAGCCTCTTGCCTATCTCCAGACTACTGGTGGCAGAGTGAGAAACTTATAAACATTTTACTCAGCAATAGCTAAAACAGTGCTGTGCTACCAACACTGTCTTGGTCAAAAATCTAAAACACAACACCAAGCCAGGCTGAGCCAGTATACATTAAAAGAAATTATGAATGAAAGCACTCTGAGTGATTCAGGTACATCAGCACATGCATTTAGTATCATACTGGCAGACTTAACCAAAGATCTACAGGAGATGCATGGCCTTTGTGGTGACAGATACTCCAAGTACATGGTGCTGTAGGACATCTGTGTTTATCCAAAGCTGAATTCCACCCATGGCTGTTATGACACTGAAACGACTAATTTAGAAGATTTTGTTGTTAAGGGAAAGTTTTTGCTTAAGTATTAGGAATGCAGTAAGCACTAGCAGGCAATTTTCAAACAGACTTTTTCACTTCAGTGTGAAAGAACTTACAAAAGTCGAATTTCTGAGTACTAATGAGTTGCAGCTACAGTGAATTATCATATAATTTAGAAGACACACATGTATTAGGACAAGGGACAAAAGTAAAGAAGTTCATAAGATTTCATCTTTATGGCTCCTGAGTCTTACCAGCACCAGATGCATTGTAGTAGAGGTAACAGAGTGACATTTGACTAAATCTGACTAAATAGTTAATAATCTGAAAGCCAAGATCAGTTCATGCTGCATAAGATGTAGTTATGGTCAAACCATTAAAAGAAGGAATTCTAGATGTACCATACAGGTCAGTAAAAAGACAACATTTATGGAGCAGTTTCTTCGAAAAAATCATTTCAGTACATACGACTAGCAAAGAAAAAATTGTGATGCTATCTCAGACTCTGTTGCAAGTTTCAGAGATGACACTGAAAATAGTCTTGGGAAAGCTGGTGAGTAGCTTTGCAATACGAAAAGCAAAAATAGTTTCGTTATTCAGAGCTGATGTGACAGTCCTTTCTTAGTCTATATCTAGCAGGACAATTTTGGTGCTTATTTGATTTTGCAAAGGGAAATGCAACTAGGTCACAGGATATAAAATTTCACTTACTCCTATCTTAAACAAGTAATATGTTTTTGATGGAAGTATATCTTCCAGAAAGAATTCCAGTATTGACCTGAAGACACCAAGATATGAAAATTGTGCTTATTCCTCTTTGTGCTGTATTCTAACAAGTAACTGTTCTGAGTGTTCCTTGAATTTATCTGATTTTTTTTTTCTAATTAATGTTATGTTCTTGTCTAGAAATAGTTAATGTTATGTTCTTCTCTATGTATCTTGGCCAGATAAAAAACTCAAGTAGTACATGGCTACTCTTTCTTGTGAAAATGTTTATGCACCTAATTGAGTTACTGGGTCTGGTTGTTTTATTACAAGATAAATTATCTTTTAATAATGACAATTTTTCTTCTTTTTAGGAATGGCAACAGCACAGCTATGTACATGATTCTAATAGTATTCTCACACATGCTAAATCCAAATATTGCCTTACTTCCCTCATTGATTCCTCTGTGAATGGTACTAGTCCTTCATGCAAAATCATTGTGTATCGTTCCTCTATTTTCAACTCATTTCCTGTTAAATCCTTTCTGGACTTTGGTACAAATGGTGCCATTTTCATTCTGTAGGTGTGGCATTCATTCCTGGTCCAGACTTCTCCCCTTTAGCCCATGTCAAAATGAATTTGTTGGCAAGGATCCAGAATTCTGCTGTGTCTAACTCTCCTATGTTAAAAATACCGATAATTCTGTGCCCCTTCCAATCTCTTGCCCACCACAAGACCACTCACAGGGAGAGAGGGTGGAATGTGTAGAGTATGAAACAGAGAAAGCCTTGATGCTGTGCACTGTTCCACAAAACCATTGGTTTGTTATCCACACTGCTTCAGTTACAAAGCACAGAACCGTATGAGCTGCTATGAAGAAAAGTAACACCAACCCAAGAAAACCCAGTACAACCAGTTACTCCCAAAATATCTACAAAATCAGGCCAATAATGAGGCACTAACTTTGAACTTGGAAATCCCCAGTATGATACACATAGTTTGCCAGTAGATTTTGCTCCCTGTATTTTTGCTCAATTATAGAAAAGGTGTCCTTCCCACGGCCATCTTCTTTTTCAGAACAAATGTGTTTTATAGCTACCTCACAAGAAAGAAAAAGCTTGAAAGCTGGAAATCGTAGTTCTGTATGATCTGCTGTGACATAAAGATTTTATGCAGTGTTATATTACAGCTCAGCAAGAATAGGGGAGCGAGATGCGCTACATTTGCAGCAGTTGTCTTTGACTTCAAAACAGCATTATTGAAAGCCCAGGCAGTGGAACAACTTCTACCATGTAATTTTTTTTCAGCTGTATAGGTAACAAAAGCACAGCTGTTGATATTATGAGGGTATATATATATACAACAGGAGATTAAGTTGCCTGGATCTGCCTCAATCTCTTCTTCCACAATGAAAGTAAAGTTTCTTTTAAGCCATAATTATCATGCTGTATTATCATATGGATTGAGGGAACAGATGATTTCACTTGTTGAGGATTTAGAAGCTATCGGCATAACAGAGACTACGGTTTCTGACTGCTGGAGGAGAAACACGAAATTCTTCGAATTAGACAAGTGGCAGAGGAATATACATTCATATTTACAGCACTGGTTGGTTTCTTATTATTTGCTTTTTTATTTAATGGGTTCTTGATGATCTCCACGGTTAAGTGTCTTTTAGGTCACACACAAAGCCAGAGGTAGGCTCTTTGAGTGCTGTTTTATTTAAATTTAAAAGCTTTCTAATTATATCATTAGGAAGTAGAGGAATGTTTAATCTTAACCTAAACATTTTAGTATGCTGTATATAAGGCCCCCTCATGACAGCACCTGGGTAACTCACTGTATTTATTGTAATCGTTGTTACAACATTTGAAGGAGGTAGAATTGAGGCTAAAGGCAAAAGCCTTAAAGAATTATGTGCTCTATTCTTAAAGGTAGCTTACTTTTCTCTCTGTAGGAATTAAATCTGCATTTCTTAATTATCAAAAATATACTTGAATAGACAGTCAATAGCTTATACATGAAAAAGTTGTGCAAGTACGTTTGTTTCTTATGTGGAAGAGTGAAGGCATGTGGATTGTCTGAAACCATAGGTAGAGATAGGAGCTATGGTATTTATCTAGGTTAGGATAATACAGACTTTTGATCTATTTTTTGCGGACTGCTCCCATGCTTCATAGTAAAATAGAGCTTGATGCAATTTCTTCCTCTCTGTTCACTGTCCTAACACTTCTCAGGAGCAAAATATTTAAATTTTGAATTAACTGAAGGCATAATAGTACTAGAGATGACATGTCTGAGGGATTCCGAAAATAATGTGGAAAGAAATCCATCTTTTTCAAGATGCTGAGAAGCTACCTGGTTTCTAGCAGAGGGTGCTTTCTGTATCTTGGGAAAAGTGGATAACTGAAAACCAGAAAGCTTTTAAAGATCTTGAGCTAAGTTATGGTGCATATTGTTTAAAGATGGCAATTAGCAGCCTAGTGTATACATTCAGAAGGTAAATCAAATAATAGTGAACATCATAGAATCATACAATAGTTTGGATGGGAAGGGACATTAAAGATCATCCAGTTCCAGCCCCCCTGCCATGGGCAGGGACACTCCCCACTAGACCAGGTTGTTCAGAGTCCCATCCAACCTGGCCTTGAACACTTCCAAGGATGGGGTATCCCTGACTGCTCTGGGCAACCTGTTCCAGTGCCACAGCACTCTCACAATAAAGAATTTCTTCCTAACATCTGATCTAAACCTGCCCTCTTTCAACTACTTCTTTCCTATATTTAATTCAATAGTCATAGGTGTTTCAAAATTCCTTTGGAAAACTCCACTTTTGTTTATTTCCCATGTGTTATTTAGAAGTAGTTGCAAGTTTATTGGGAGGAAAATGTCTTAATGAACATTACATATGTGATACTATTTAAAAGCAAAATGTTTTTCTTACTTTTATGTCAAGTACAATTCTGGAGAAGACATAGAAATCACTCCTGGAGAAATTCGAGCTCAACCATTCTCTTGCTTTTCATACACTGAAGAACTTTATGGAAAATGAGATCTGAGAGCTCTAATTCCATTATTAGATTTATAAAAATCAGTAATAACCATGAAAAAAATATCACTAAAGCAACATTTAGTATGAACAGCTAACACTGCAAACACCTACCAGCTTTCTAAGTACAATTCATAAGAATTAGGTTATACCAATTATGCAGGTTATCTGAACCTGCATTTTACAACATTCTGTTTAGTTTTACTAAAATTTGATTTTATTTTCTTTATAGAAGGGAAATATAATTGCCACTCCTTTGCATGCTTCCTTGCAATGTCAGGACACAGGAAGGTAATTTATACCCAGAGCAGCAAAAGTGGAAGAGATTTATACATTTAACTAGATAAGACATATGCCAATCAACTCAGACCTTCTCTTTGAATGATCAACTCATGCATTTTGAATGCATTTCTGCTTCATCTAGCAATAGCTCCTGCACAAACTTTTCATGGATTAATTACCTCAGACCTACAAACCCATTCAGAACTAACTGGATATTTTTGACATCTCCGAGCTCCATGAATTCCTGATGCCAGAGATATCAAAGAGCAGAGTCAAACTGAGTCTCATTTAACTTTCCTTCAAAAGCAACATAAAAATTTGAACTTTTGACCAAATATGTTCAAATACTCTGAACCTTAAAACATTAGGAGCCATCATCTTTTTTCAGGAATGATTGCTCATTAAAACAGAAGGGAAGCAAACTGGATTAAGAAAAAATAGCAGAAGATGATGCCACTTGTTTAGAGGAACAATTTTCACATACTGGTAGATAGAGTGCTACCTATTTGTCCTGCACTGAGAAGATTTCAGAGGATATATAGTAGTTCTGAATTAGTACGAGAAATTAGGGTAAAGTACATGGATGAGAAACTTACATTGCTCTCAACATAAGAGTTTGTCTTCTGCAATGTCCTGGGATTCATGGATGAAGACACCTTAAAACCTTATTTGTTTCCTGTGTCCACAGGTTGGTTTTGTAGCTTAGAATTTGTGAAATACACTTCTTTTCAACCCAGGTTTTTCTTATCAAATTGGATGATACTTCTTTTACCATTTTTATCTGTTTCCAGACAAATTAGATAATCTAGTTTCCAGGAGCAACTTTTCATACTCCTTTATCCATAGGGAGAACTGAAATGACTTTTGGGAAGAATTATGATCCTTCCATTTTCTCACAAAGACTTGACATTTAGTAGCTAGGTATTCAAAATACTACTTTCACTATGAAGAATGTGTAAGAGATTCAAAAGCAGCTGCTTCACATTAAGAACTTCTCAGAATGTCTCTTTGTATCAAGGGACACTCTAACTTGTAAGCTTTGATAAAGAATGACAAGTCCGGGGGAAATGAAATTTAGCTTTATAACTCAGGTTTTTCACACTGGAATATTCTCTCTGATCAGACTTGAACTCTGATTTGACTCAGCTTCTGCAGCCTGTGCACAACACTTATCCTTGTCTGCACAGATGATGTGAGTATTTTACCCACTATGTTCTACTAATCCCCCAGATTTCCAGGTCAGTAGAGCTCAAGAAACAAGCAAATGAATTAAAATGGGAGAGAGGGAGTAGAGGTAACCCTCTCAAGACAGCTGCTAAAGTTAAGCAAGCAGGGTTGTTTTGGTTATTTTCTCCTTCAAAAATACTTCTTCAGACACCATGTGAACAATTTGTAAAGGAGTTCTCCTGAAGAAAGAAATGTAAAAAATTTGAAGCAAGAAAATCATAGAATCACAGAATGGTTTGGGTTGGAAGGGACCATAAAGAGCATCTCATTCCAACCCCCATGCCATGGGCAGGGTCACCTTCCACTAGATCAGGTTGCTCAGAGCTCCATCCAACTTGGAACACTTTCAGGGGTGAGGCATCCACACCTTCTCTGGGCAACCTGTTCCAGTGCCTCACCACCCTCACAGTAAAGGTTTTTCCCTAGTATCTGATACAAACCTGCCCTCTTTCACTTTGAAGGTGTTCTCCCTTGTCCTGTCACTGCATGCTCTTGTGAAAAATCTCTCTCCATGTTTTTTGTAGGCGCCTTCAGGTACTGCAAGGCCACAATTAGGTCACCCCAAAGCCTTCTTTTTTCCAGGCTGAAGAAACCCAATTCTCCCAGCCTTTCCTTATAGGAGAGTGCTCCATCTCTCTGATCAACTTGGTGGCTCCTTTGGACTCGCTCCTTCGTGTGCTGGCACTCCAGAGCTGATGCAGCCCTGCAGGTGGGGTCTCACCAGAGCAGAGCAGAGGGGCAGAATCCCCTCCCTCGCCCTGCTGCCCACACTGCTTTGGATGCAGCCCAGGACACGGTTGGATTTCTGGGTTTCAAGCACACATTGTAGGCTTGTGCTCAGCCTCTTATCCATCAGCACCCCAAGTCCTAATACAGGACTGTTCTCTGAAAGTCAGCAGAATATGCGATATTTTGACAAGGATACAGTGTTTCTGATCATACCTTGAATTCTAGGTGGAAGTTAAAAAAAATTAGCTAATGAAAACAAATAACAAGTTAATAGAGGTATATGTTTAATTATATTTTAGATCTGGAAGAATAAACTCTTCTCAAATTGTCTTAACTGAAGACTAAAAAACATAAATTCAATTTACTTAAAAAGTAGTTCAGAGGAAGTAATTCTAAAACCTGCAGTAGAACACGGTGAATCTGGACCCCGAGAAGATGCACGGAGTTCAGCTGGGTCCCAGGAAGAAATCTGCTGGACTGTAGGCCCTGTAGATCAGGTAAAACTGGAGCAAGGTAAGAAGGGGCATTTCAGAGATTACTTGTAGAGCTACATAGGAAACAATCTGTAATATTAAAACTGAATTTTTTTTCAAACATGCATTAAGAAATGGTAAATATTACAATAAAGTAGTGCTAATTTAAATAATGTACTGTCTTATGAGTAAGAAAATATTATTCTGTTCTAACATATATAACCAACAGACTCATTTTTCTTTGTCTTTGACCTAAGTACCAGTGCTATTTCTATTCATTTCTGCTTTAATCATGTTAAAATTTTAAAATTACAAAAATAAATCTTCTTCATCCATTGGAGTCTCTATTTTCATGCAAGCCAATATGTATAGTTAACAAGAAAAAGAATAGAATTTATTAAATGAGTTGAAGATTATACCTTTGATCTGTGTACTTCTGAAGTTTTAGTTAATTTAACTGAAGGTAGATTTCTCTATGTATGTAGAGAGCAAAATACTTGAGCTACGATCCTTCATACAGTTTTATGGAGAAGTGTGAACTGAATTTTTATAATTATTTTGGTTCAGATGGAAAGTAAAGCAAACAATGATCTCACTACCTAATCCTTTCATATAAAAAATGTAATAAAGTTTGGGTAGCTTAAAATAAGAATATGTGTGAGCCAATTGGTGACAAAAGAGATTAGATTTGTAAATTGCTTCTGAGATATGCTTGAAATGGGGCTTCGAACTCATCCTGGAGGCCAATTTCCTGGTTTAGCATAGACTTATTGTTCACTTTTTGTAAGTCACTTCTCCATTTTGACATCTGTTAAATATGTGTAACTGTGGTTTCCAGTTTAGTTAGTCTCTTCTAAGTCTTAATGTATATATACAGAATGCCTGAACAGTTTTAGATGAGTAATGGAAAAGGATCACATCCCTCTGTCTGCCTTGAAAATAGAACTCAAACTTTCTCGATCATAGGCATAAATTATTTCTAGATAAACATATGGAAATTTAACACTAGAAACTAAGCTTAATCTCTTTGATTTGAGATTACCAACATATTAAATATATTCTGCTTTTCAGATAGTGTGTAATTAAATATTTCTTCAAATATGCAAATCAGTTTTCTCAAGTGATTCACTTATCTTTTAGGAGATACAGACATTATATGAAACCTGCATGTTTAGGAATGGCACTTGTAACTTACAAAACTTATTGTATAACTCACAACTTACTATATAAATCACTTTGACGTTTTAGATAAGTATCATATCCTTTTCCCTTTTGTGAAAAGAAATACAGAGAGTTGCTTTTAGCAAGGGAAAGATTAAAAAAAGATTAAAAAAATAGACACAAACTGAAAAAAATGAAGCCTTCATGGTTTTGGGTTTTTTTTCACTTTGATTTCATCACTATGGAAATGACTTTGCAATTTAGACTCTGTAAAACTTTAAACAACCATGGCTGCTTCTGCTTACATATTCATCTTAGTCTTATAATTCCGTTGGTGTCACATGTTTAATTCATGCTTTTAATGCAGATGTTATGCAGCATAGTGTCTTGAATGAGTTCACTGGATTTATTTTTCTACGAAGTCTTAGACTGGATTAATGCAATAACCTTTTATCTTTAAATTTGATTATAGCTGTGACAGATCTGTATTTGCAAAATATTTGTGAGGGGCTCTCTTTAAATAGTGGTTATTAAAGCAAATTTAAGAAATGTTACTTTCAGCAGCTTCAGCATAGATCGTAGTATAGGAGATCAGGAAGGTTAAAAGAGAAAATACCGCAAAGTCTCCTGTAGATTCAAAGTAACATTTTATTTACCTTTACTCTTTATTTTATCCTTACTCTGTTTCTGTGAAGGGCCTTAAAAAAAATAAATTAAAAAAGAGGAAAACCAATTATTGAGTCCTTGCAATAATTTCTAATATTCTTCCTGGAGAGTCCATATCTTCACTGGAAACATTAATGTTTCCTAACAAGAGGCAGTATAACTTGATAATACTCTTCACAGTGTCCCTTGAAAGACAGTAAGACATACAACATATTTAAGCTGAATTTATTAATTAAGCTGAAAAAATATCCAATTTTTTTGTTTTTTCCTTTTATTGGTTTGAATGTACACATACAGATATGTACCTTCTTTTTCACTAAGACTCCTTTTTACATACCGCAACTTGACGAAGTACTAAAGAATTAGTACTCGTCCTTTCCCCCATTGGTGGAAACAGATTTCATGCAAAACCAAGACCTTCCACTTATGAAAATAGTACAAAATTTGGAGATGACTAGAATTCAGAGAATGTTGTAAAAAAGAGTATGGATATTCATTTAATTTGGGAAACTAATGTCAGTGGGGTTCGCTTCCTCTGTTATTAACAATGTAGTACTTTCGTAGAAGTGTTTCTAAGAAGTTAATCAAGAAAATTAAAAAGTAAAAGCGGATAAGTAGCTCATCATCAATAACTACCACTCACATACTGCAAATCTCATTTTAAGACTTACACTCATCTGTTCTGGGAGCAGAATAAACTCATTCAGTGAACCATTCACAGAACAGAAACTATCAGAAAAATAAGTATAGGAAGAGAGAATTCTCCAGAATAATGCATTAAAACTTCAGTAAAACTTTAGTGAGATAGCAAACTTAAGAACCATAAAATCAAAGAATCACAGGGTTGTTGAGAGTGGGAAGGACCTCTGGAGATCGTGTGCTCCAACATCCTTCCTCAAAACAGGGTCTGCTAGAGCAGTGTGTTCACTATTGGTTGATCTGGTCTTGAACATTTCCAAAAGTAAAGACCCCACAACTTCCTTGGCCAACTTATTCCTGGGTTTGATCACACTCAGACTAAAAAAGTGGATGTTGTTTGTATTTCATTTTGTGTCTAATACCTGTTGTTCTTTCACTGAGCACTACTGAGGGGACTCTGGCTCTTTAATTTTTAGTCTCCCATCAAGCTTTTATATACATGGATAAAATTGCCCCAGAGTCTTATCTCCTTTGGCTCTCTCAGCCTTTCCCCATATGGCAGATGTTCCATGAAGAGACCTTCATGGGCTTTCACTGGACTCAATCCAATGTGTCCACGTCTCTCCTGTACTCAGAGCCCACACCGGACATACCACCCCAGGTGTTTCTCACCAGGACTGAGCTGAGGGGAAGGATCATCTCCCTCAACCTGCTGGCAACCTATTGTAGCCTAACATGCAGGAGCTAATCTTTGCCACAGGTGCATATTGCTGACTTGTGGTCAACTTGTTGTCCACCCAAATCCCTGGTCCTTTCCTGCAGAGCTACTTTTCAGCCAGGCTTCCTCAGCCTGCACCTGCTAGTGAGATCATTACCCTTGAGATACAGGACTTCATAATTCCTTTTGTTGAAGTCCATGATTTTCCTACCAGTCCATTTCTCCAATTTGTTGGGGTCTTGAATTGTAGGACTGGATTATCAGCTGCTTCTAAAGAAGCAGTTGAATTTGCTGAGTTTGCCTTATATTTCCTTAGGGTATAGGAAGGGTAAGAAAGCAAATGTTAAGTCAATGAAAACTTCTCTGATTTGGAATCATTGTCTATTTCCTTTGAGCATTTTCCAATTGCTATAAAAGGCAATTTTGCAAAAGGCAAAAAAAAAAAGATAGATAGAATGATAGATTGATAGAATGATACATATTATTACTGGATCTCACAGATGTTTTAAGATGCCTGTCAAAAATGCATGTTTCATATTCACGTGATTATGGCACAGTGTTAAATCTGTAATACCATTGATGCTAACACTTTGCCTTCTGCAAACCTGTCTCTGTATGAATATGATCCAGTATGAGTGTGGAGTTCAACATGTTTTATAAGAAGGCAGACTTTGCATCATCTGACTGACTCAGGTAATTGGATATTTTAGATGGTCATATGGAAGTGTTGTGCTTTCAGAACATTTTTTTTTTTACTTCAGAATTGCTTCTTTGCATGAGTTGTTTGCTTTCTGAAATAAACATTAAGTCTCAGCTAAAACAATGGGAATTTATGCTGAGATAACAAGGAGCACTTTCAATCTCCCATGTCTGCCTGCATGCCATGGCTAATGCTCAAATTACATTTTCCCACAAGTGTTCTGGTTTCCACGAGAATAAAATCCATACATGGAGCAACAGAAATTTCTAAAGATCACTCCTCCAAATATAGAAGTGATGGTGAATACAAGGAGAGTTTATAACTTCCCTCACACATTCAGATCTTTGTTTTCTTTCTGGCTGCTAGTATTTATTACTTTATTTTTGTTATGATCAGAGCTCAGTTATGAGGGCTCCGTAAATTTAATTGTAAACCCTGGCTCACATTTCTCATTATCTTCCACCTGAGGATATAGTCTAGTACAAGATAAGAAATAGCATATCTAGAAATCTTTCAGATAAAGACTGACATCCACATTTTAGGCATCAGATAATGGATGTTTCTAACTGATGCTTGTAAACAAGTTCTTGAGGCGACTCTGTAATTACTGGGGACCTCTACTATACACTTTCTCTCTCTAAATCTTAATCTAAATTTACCATCAGTATTCACAATGACGAAATTGTCTCAAACTCTAATGCATACTTGCCAAATGCTTTGTTTCTATACATGTGATCAATATTGTCAGGGATCACCATTAAAAGGATATCCTCAGATGAAAGTGACGGTTATAGAAAAGAAGTTAGCAGAGAGACTGAGAAGACTGCTCTAGATGTATGATTTACAAACGTGAATATAATTCTGGAAAATTTGTGTGGTAGCAGATAACCTTCCTGGAGTCTTCCATGGTGTGAGGTAAAAGCACTGAAATCCAGTTCTGGGCATGCAAAAATGATTCAAAAGCATGTTCAGTCTCTGACAGAAGTGTTCTCTTAATATAGAAAGCATAAGAAATATTTGCAAAAGCAACGAGGGCATTTGTTAGTTCGCACACTACAGATTTAGTCTTCATAACTAGGTGAATTTCATGTTGCAGATGGCATCTTTTTATAATGTATTACACAGGAAAAAAGCCATTTGTGTGTGACAAATATCAGGACTAAAACCAGAAAAGTTAGGCCAGTACGGCAACCTTTTTTCCCCAACTGAATGTAGAAGAGAGAGGAAAAGAATGAAACATGTTGAAATGAAGATCTGTTCTAGAAAGTGATCTTGGAACAATGCATGCAGAAATTTTAGGCCTATATGCAACAATTGGTATGAAATATTTATATGAAATACAACTTCCAGTAAGAAAGTACATACTGCAGTTTTATTCTCATTATTTCTAAATTCAGGTAATATAAAACATAAATTTGAAGTACAGAATTGTAAGCAAAAAAACAAATATTTAGCAGATATGACACACTGACTTGAGTTTTAACAGATTATAGACATAATTTTATTGGTAAGAAATTAGGAATATTGTTATGACTTTAAAAATAATAAATCCAGAGTATCTGTGATGTAATATTTTGAAGAAATCCATAATGATCAGACTGATGTTTGAAAAGTCGAAAAGTCAAATTCAAGTTCCTCTTTGATTCTGGCAAGTTATGGCGTATCATATTTGAATGGGAGTTCTACTTAGCAAAAGAGTCTATCAGAGTCTCATAATTAGATTATCTAATTAAAGAATTTCAGTTAAAAAAAAAAAAGTGAAAGGTCATATAACGGAATGCATTTATATCCACCAGATAAGAAAATTGTGTTTAAAAGCATATTCGATAGACAGGATGTCATGGTTTAACCCCAGCTAGTGACTAAGGACCACGCAGAAAACTGTGTTGTTTGCTGGTTCATCAGCAAAAGCATCTGACTTTTGCTTTAGTATCTTCCATTCAAGTCTCGTGGCTACACTGGAGACAAGCAGCAGTCAGAGAAGTCAGGGCAGTGTCTGACTGGAGGCAAAGGAGCATTTAAGCTTTGATGGGTAAAAGCTCTGCCACGGCAACATTGCCAGTCACCTCTCTTTTGATGTGCTCATGCGGAGTTACTATTGAGGGTATTTCTCAAGTATAGAATTCTGGTTCCAGTGAACTGGAAGTAAGTTCATGCACACGTTGGACAGCTGTTAACCTGCTGAGGCTTGACCAAAAATCTGCAGTAGCAACAGGTAGCTTACGTCCACTGGTACATATTTCCAATTTATGTTTTTGTCACCAAGGAAGCCTATGATAAACATTTTTTGCACAATGGAACTGGCATGGGATTGCATTAATTTTTCCTTATCTTGATTGTATTCCAACAAACCCAGTAAAGCTTCAAGAGGTCAGGGATAGGTTTTACAAAAAATTAAGGGTCTGCTTTTTTTTGTGATGCCTAAACATATCCTGTGAAAGGAAGCTATTCCCTCTGAAACCATATGAATATCGTAATGTCTTACAACACAATACTCGGGAAAAGGCATTTCTGTGCTGGCTGCTCCTCATATTCTCTTCTATAAATTCATCCTCTTTTTTTCCCTTTTTGTAGCAAATCTAGACATCTGGAACTGTAAAACCAATTTAGTTAGGTAAACGAAAGATTGAAGGGCCTTTTTTTTCAGGGGTTGAGCAATGCTAATTATTTATCTTTACTCAGTCAATACTGTCACAAGACTATTCTTTGCAGACTATAATATTTCTGGATAGTGCCCTTAATATTTTTTGTATGATAAAGATGATATTAGTGAATAGAGGAAGATGAGTCAAAGTTCTCTACCTTAGTGTTAAGATTTATTTTTTCTCCTTTCCTTTCCCCCACAAGTTAAAACCAACATCTTTGTTTAAGGAAAACTTGCTGTCAATGATCTACTTCATGGATGCCAAGAGTGGCACATAGGTGCAATGCGAACAGCAAACAACAGGGTTGAGTGCTGGAAGTTAAAACTTTCAAGTAAGCAAAATAATGGTGACGAAATTAGAGTGACAAAACCAGACTGAATAACAATCTTGATTTTCAGAGCTATAATACAGCCCACAAACAAAGAAACAAAACTATTTTAAGTTTTGCCATTATGTAACGTATATATTTTTGCATAAAATATTAACTGAATGATTCATTAATTTCCTACATAAATGAGTTACAAGTGACCACCAAATGCCTACCTCTGTCTAGTGCACAAGTCCTTTCACAGGAATCAAAACCAGAGTGAAAAGAAGAAAAACAATTAGTAAAACGTGGTGGAATGGATAAACACTGGGACACAGAAAGGCTGTCCCAAGTTACAAAACTGCAACAGAAAAGGCTTATGTGTCAACATAGCCAAGAGGTTTAAAAAGGTGTTTCACTCTGTTGGTATTATTTAGAAAGCAAGCAATTAGAATATATCTTACATATTTTATAAGAATATAGAATATATCTTATGTATTATATTAGGCAATTACATCAATCCATAAAGGACCAAAATAATCTTCTGGGTTCCATATGGGAATAAAAACCAAATTCACTGTACTAGAGCTGATACTGAATAGGCCTTAATCAAATTATTTCCCCCTCTATTTATGTTTAGCCTCCAGACAGATGTGTGATAAACTGCACCCCTACTTTTATAACAGATAAAATAATACCTTGTCAGACTTGTGAGATGGAGAGAAAATTTTCAGATGTACATACACTTGATGAAAATTATGAGAGAGTTGAGGGTGGTAAAGTGAGAAAGAAGTTAAGCTTGTGAGGTTGGCTAGTGGAAGAAGAAAACTATTAGCTTCACAAATGGAAAATAAGGTAAGAAAATATATTCTCCACTTCTGGTTCTTCACAGTAAATTTATTTTCTCTTTCAGTTTAAGATTGTCTCAAAAAAAGCCTATGCTATTAATTCAGGTTGGGATTTTACAGAGTCTGTGTTGGCTTATCTGTGCTTTCATTACGAGTAATGAAAAGTTTACTCTTCAACTCAATCAGCCTTAAAACATTCTTAACTGCTCTTCAAAGTCTCCTGGTAGGTTACCTTAAGGATTTCCTACAATTGAAACCAAATCTGAAGGTTTTAGAGTAGAATACTAAACTTCTTGTAATAGCCCCCCCTAAGTCCACTTGTCAATATGCTAGTAGTATCACCTCAAGACATAACAGTACTGGAAAAAAGAACTACATTATGCAGCAATACCATGCTTTTTGAGATGTAATCTAAGTATTAAAAGAGGTACACAGGGTTTTGTGGTGGTGATCTGGCTGTTGGAAGGGTGAGTTTGGGGTTTTTGTCATTGTTTTGGTTTGGGGTTTTGCTGTTTTGGGGATTTTGGGGGTTTTGGGGATTTTTAGTTTTTGGGGTTTTTTTTGCCTGAGTTAGTTTTTTGGTCTCTTTTATCAAAGAAAACAAAGATTCATTCAGTTCTTTGTTTATGACAACTTGGGATTCTATTTGTACTTTTCACCATATAAATTTCACTGCATATATGTGAAGTTGGTCATGTGATATGATGTGCAATCATCTTTTCAGTGAAAGATTCAGTCATCCAACACACCCACAGCAAAAAGGGACTAAGGAGGGTAGACATTCAGGCAAATAAATTGTATTGTGAATGCAGTTTCAATCTCCTCTGACCAACCGAAGAACGCCCGCCTGAGCATAGTCTTACATCCCAGGAAGAAATCCTAGTTTCTAATATGTTGGAGGCAGTCAGCAGGCAAGGAAGGAGAGAACTTGGGAAGGTGTTCACTTGTACTCTGTATGCCTAAAACACCTTTATTTCTTTATTAATACTGTTCTGATAGGAAACACTTACCTGTTCCAGGAAAAACATGAGGTGTATCCAGTTAGGTGTCCTTGCCACTGATGTCTCTGCTGTCAATATGATTCTTGCATTTTGGACTACAGAGTGGCTTTCAGTGAAGATGTCTCATGACCTTCTGGCTACACTACCCTTAGATGATTCCCCTGTGTAACTAGAGAGCAGACAACGTCCCTGAAACAGCAGTATTTCCCTTTGTAAGATTGTTCCTCAAAGTCTAAGCAGACTGAACTCCAAGAGAATGGAAACATTTGTATTTCCCCTCGTTCCCTATACTCATAGCATATGGAATTTGTACCTTGAAAAGTACTTAACCTGTTTTTAGGTTAATAACCTAACAGCCTAGGTTGTTAACCAACTCCTAAGCACTTGGAATTTTGGTGACAGGCATCTAAGACAGACAGATCTCTTTCTACCCAAAGAACTCACCACATTAATTTTCCAAACACAGAATTCCCCTGCAAACAAGAGATGGCACAACTGGAGAAAGCATCTTCATGGATTTAAACAACTGTTCCTTAATAGCTACCTTTGATTTATTATACAGTCCATTTCTAAAATATTTAGGCTATCTATTTTGTCATTAACATGGAAGATGTAATGAAAGTGATCCTAGCAATTACCAGTTTAAATGTCTTTAAATCCAAAGCAACTGTTTCAGAATGAAGAAATAATTGCCAGCCAGGTGCTTGCTTAATAGTTGTGTTAAATACTATGTAGACAAGATTCCAGAAAATGTTTCAAGCAAAAGCTAAAGTTGAAGAATTAAACCTCCTGAAACTGTTTTTATAGGGTGGAAAAATTACATAAGCTATGTATTTCTTTGAATGTTTTCTCCTGTGTATTCTTTCCCCAGGCTGCACAACTACATGAAATTTTAGTAACAAATGTAGTGTTATAAGTTGTGTTGATCTGATGCAACTTGAGGCTAAGCCCTGCATTTATTCACAGAAGACTGTACCCATGCTCAAAAATTCACTTCAGCCTGTACAGCTTTCTCATTACTCTCTTTATTCATTTCTGTTCTGAAAATAATTAGTGTTCTCTCACTTCTAATTTCTGTTCAAAACCTTCTGTCTCACTAAAACGTCTTTGAGTGATAAGGCATCCTGTCTCAATAACATAAACTCTCTTGGAGAATCCTTTTCTCACGTAATAGGTACACCAGAAAATATCCCAGTTAGGGATACTTTTAGGCCAGTGTGCTTCGACATCTGTATGTTTCCTGAGAAGAGCAAAACCTAATCTTTGTCATATGTCATATGTTTCAAATCAACTAAAAACATTATCAGAAAAGTCTTATTTGCACAGTCAATCCAAGGAGACGAGACCAATACACCATCTGAGAAAATGTCTGCAACCCTGAGTCTTGTACTTTTGTATGCAGTAGTGCCTTCTTCTTGTGCAGTTCTGAAGAATAAATTAATTTGATTAGTCCTTTTGTAATTTCTTTCCTTGCAGCTCTTAAGCCATGAGAGAAAAAATATTACCTCACTGGCTAGTACCTAGGAACACAACAACAATAGCCTTTTATGTATTTGGAGCAACACAAAAGAACACTGAACAAGTTTGTTGTCATGTTTCAGTTGAGTCTGACATATTTAGGTCCAAAATTTTTGAAACCAATAATACTATTCAGTTAATAAGCATATAATTTTTTTTATTCCTGGGATAGGTACTAACTGTATGTCTCTGCACCAATCTATTTGCTCTGGTTCCACTAACAATGCGTGGTGAGTTTTCTTGACTAACCTGCATGGCTCTGTCAATGCTCTTATGCCTAAAATGTAGATGGTAGTGGAGAAAAGCAATGCTCTTGAATAAAATGTCAATAGCCACTGGAGAGAAGATGCCTTTGAAAATCAATAAAAAAAAGGTTGTGCCTGCATATAGTTGAACACTTAGGCAGAAAGACTGTCCCTGTTGAGGTCTTCAAAGGCATCTGTCTCTTCTGGTTATTCAAGGAATTAAAGAGGATCTTTTCAATTATATCCTAAAATTTATCCGTAAGTTACCTGCCTAAGTTAAAGCTCCTGAAGTTTAAAGTCTGACCATCAATAGAGTGTGCTCAATTAACCTCTTTACTATGGACTGAAATCATTAGATGAGAAACAGAAGAACGCATTTTCTTCTTTCTACTTTTATTTTTGCCTAAACAAGCCTCCTCCTGCTTGCTTTGCATCTCATTTTTGTGCTGAGAATGTTTTATCAGTATTCAGTATAGCTTTTCAAGATACTTTACTTCTGGCATGTAGTACAGAGCTTGTACCTGCTATTCCCATTTGTGTTATAGTTGAAGTAGAAGCACACTTCATCTTAGCTCAAACTGTCATATATATACTACTGCTTATTCCTCCAGCTACAGGGTAAGGATATTTTTGTAAGTAGCCCTCAGTTTGATACAGCTACTGAGACTTAAAATGACTTCTTCCAATTATCTCCTATAAAAAATATTTGACTGGAGACAATTTGTCAAGTGCAATTCAGGCTCTTGTACTGATAACAAGTCCTTTCTTCTTATTTTTAAAGTATTAGCTGACAGAAAGTAATACATATACTTCCAAAAAATAAACAGCATTGCCAAGGCACTCAGCAACAATACTCTAAATAATTGTGTTCATTTGATTTCTTTGGTTTCTTATACATGCACATCTCAAAAAGTTTAAAAGAATATCATACAGCTTAAAACTTTCTACTAAATTTCATACTGCTATGCCTTTCATAGACCAATGTAGAATAGATTTTTGATTTACTTCTGTTTGGAAAATAAGTAGGAATAATCAATCTTAAAGCAAGACTTTTTTGTATCCTATAATACATGCCTTCAAGTATTCAATTTTTTAAAGCTTTTCTCGCTCACAGACACAGCTGCACAGGACAAGCATATATCCTGGAACTGAGTAAAAAGTTACTGAATATCTGAAAAAACCACATAATTATGCTTTAAAGACAAATCTAACTCTTCTCCCTTCATTTTTGAGCCCTGAAGTAAAGTTTCAGAGCAAAACAAAACAAGCAGGCCTAGAGACATGGATTTAAGGTCTCCTCACCAGTGTCAGGTCTAGAGGGTCATTGTTCCACTATTGCAACTGTAGACAAGAGAAATTATCTAATTATCTTGTCAGCTCACTCTCCAGCCACTGATCCAATGGCCAGTAGTAGATGGTAAAGATTGAGGCATGAGAAGTGATTAAAAACACCCTGCTCATAGAAGTACATTTTCCAGTTCAGTCAATGGTACATTTATTCCCTGAAATATAAGTTGCCATATGGTTTTATAGTAAAAGATTAAAAGGAATTTCTGATTTACTTTTTATACACAGTCTGCTATTTTCTCCATATTGACTGTTTCTCTGTATTGACTGTTTCTCATTTTACTTGCCAGAGCTTTAAAATTCGCATTTCTTGTTCTTAGCTTCCTTTTTGTCTGGGGACCTGACTCTTATATCCAGTCACACTGTCACCAGTTGATCCCTGAATCCCTTCTGTAGTGGCTAAGCTCCTACATTTTGGCCCAAGTTTAGTTTCCAAACAGGCTGCAAGTGTAGTCCGTGTAACGTGCACTGTAACAATCTCTGAGGTTACAAAGCATGGACTGCAGTTGCAGTGCTCACAGCCAGAAGAAATCTTCATTTTTCAAAGGGAAGACTGAGTCCTTCTCATTGACCTCTCCCTAGTGCCCTGAGTTTCCCACTCCTATGTCTGCACTTTCTTCTTGAGAAGAAACAGGAGGGAAAAGCAGCTGTAGAGCTTAATGATGGGATAAGTCTTACCCTTAGATAAAACAGCGATGTCCAGGAGACTTTTTCATCATTATTCTCCACTCTGATCAAGTAAGTGACTCCTAAGAACAAACTCCAAGGGAAAAAGAAAGAATGAGCCCAGCTCAGTCTGCCCTTTCTGATGTAAATGACAAGATTAATATCAGAAATCACTTTCTAAATAAATACTGGCAAAATGATTGTTCGAAATATAGCATAACCTTTCTCATTCCAGTAATCTACATATTCTGTAATTCACACTAAAATTTGGCAATTACTTGCATGTCTCAACAGAGTTTAAATATGAGAATCTTATAGTGACAGCTCAAATTATTAAACTATTATTTGAAAAAAAAAAACCAACATTACAGTCTGTTTCATGTTATGAAATATAAAAAATAGTAGAAATCTAATTGTCAAAATAAAAAAGCACTTATGTATTCATGAGTTATCCTTGGTATTTCAGATGTTTTTGTTTGTTTGCTAATTCAACAAACTTCAATATTTTACAGTCTTCCAAACACTAATTATCATGACTTGAAAAAAAGAGATAAGTATTGCTATAATCAAATTGCTGTATTATTTAACAGACTGAAAAAATCTAGCATATGCTACTGCTTATGGTGTCATTTGAGTAAGATTCTAGGTATATAGCAGAATTAGACAGAATCTGATGTAGAAATCTGTATTTGCTCAAGCAGTTATTACTGAGGTGACCCCTTTTTTGAATGCTACCTACAGTTCTCAAATTTGTCAACAGTCCTTAAAGGCCACCTAGGGAACAAACAGGGCACATGACAAAAGGAGAACATTTTCACAGTAGCTTTTAATATCACACATGAAAAGTGCATAGCAATTCTGTTACTTGGCGCTGATAATACATTTTTAATTAGCAACCTGCACATTGAATCACTCTTTTTTCACAACGTTGCAGTGATCAGACTTCCAGACTACTCATTTAAAACAAGAGAAGACTTC
This sequence comes from Melanocharis versteri, assembly GCA_013397845.1. Lineage (NCBI taxonomy): Eukaryota > Metazoa > Chordata > Aves > Passeriformes > Melanocharitidae > Melanocharis > Melanocharis versteri. The sequence continues at coordinate 1,570,986 of VZTG01005248.1, read as the reverse complement.
ATAGAATCACAGAATTATTTGGGTTGGAAAGGACCATAAAGAGTATCTCGTTTCAACACCTCTGCCATGGGCAGGGACACTTCTCATTAGACCAGGTTGCTCAGAGCTCCATCCAACTTGGCCTTGCACACTTCCAGGGATGGGGCATCAACTTCTCTGGGCAACACGTTCCAATGTCACACCACCCTCCCAATAATGTTTTTTTTCTAATATCTAATCTAAACCTGCCCTTCTTCTGTTCGAAGCCATTCCCTCTTGTCCTGTCAGTCTATGCTGTGTTAGATACCTTCATCCTTGGATACAGATGCAGCACTTGTCTTGAAAAAGAACGCACTGGCTTTCAGAAGAGCTACAATACTGAGCTTACTCTTTCAATTCAGAAGAACAAACTGACATCAAGTCAGGGTAAAGTTTCTATGGCAATTGATCCTATTTAAAACTGCTACAGTGGGAAGAGTACAGAACAGTTAAAGCACAAGGCACTGATATTTCCTTATTACCTCCACAGACATTTTCCTTAAGGATTTCTTAAAACAGAGGTTTAAAATTCTTGTTGAATATCATTTGATGGATTTTATTTTCTTGTGTTTTTCTCTTGTACTTTTTCTACTGTTTTACACAGGTAATTTTTCATTATTTCATTTTGCCGCTGATGTTAGTTTTTTTCATTTCCTGGTACCCTTGTTTCTTAAGAGGCATTGTTCTTCAGTTCCAGCAGCTTAAGATGCTTTCTTCTGCTTCATCTTTGAAATATATGAAGAAAAATTGTAGTTGAAAATACTTGTAATTGAAAGCCCTGTGGCTAGTAGTTTAATGGAATATCTATTATTTAGCTGAAATACATTACTGGAATGATACAGTTCCCAGTTTTGGCCCCCAGTAGAAGAACGATATTAATAAAGTTGAGTGCATTCAACACAAAGCAACCACAATGGTCAGGGCCCGGAGTACTTCCCCTGGAAAGAATGCAAGAGAGCCAGTCTTGATCAGTCTGGAGAGAAGCCATCTTTGGGCAGATGTTAACAGCAGCCCTGGTAATTCTGAAGAGATTATAAAGCAAATGGAGCCAGGCTCTTCACAATGGTGCACTGTGAGAAGAGAAAATTAAATAGGCTGAAACAAGAGAGCACCCACACAGGTACAGGAGAAACCTTTTCATCACGAGGACAGCAAATCATTGGAAGAGGTGTTGGAAGATTCTGCAATCTCTGTCCTTGGAGGTTGTCAAGATTTGACTGGATAAAAATCTGAGAAACTATGGCTAACCCTGCTTTGGGATGGGGGTTGGACTACAGACCTGCATCACAACTTGTATTCTTCTATGAATGACAAAAGACATGAAGCATGCAGCCTCCCTAATTTGAAGGAAGGTAGAGTTTGTCTCGATTTAAATATAGGGAGTTTTGTACTGTGATGTTGTCACATGGGGAGGTTTAAACCATATTTGTTTAAAGAGCAGTGTGAGGCCAGGAAGAAAAAAAATAAAAACATTTAGACATATTTAGCTATAATTGAAACCCGGCCGCCTAATACTTGCCAACATTTTGAGTAGGAGAGAAACTGGTAGTTAATATTCCAAGACAAAAAGAACTAGAAGGAAATCTCTATATAAATGACTGCAATGTAACCTCAGTATCTTCTCTTACATCTGTTATTAAAATATGTTCTATTGGAAAAACTGAAAATTGCTGATGCCTGACTCAGTTTAGGTCAACAGAGACATTTAGTTTTGTTTGGTTTGTATCTTCATCTGATATTTACTATTTATCTACCGCTCTGATAAGGCTAAGATCTTGGAAAGGATTAGGAAAAGATCAGTGTAAGGTTGATGTTTCTGTGGACAGTCAGGACGGATGGTGATGAGAGATCTCTACAGTTTGGTTTTAGAGCATGAGGTTTATTGTTAAGGGCGTGGATATAGGAGCCTTGCTTGGAGCTGCCAGCTGCAGCTCGAAGCAGGCCAGAAAGGCAAGAGGGAGAGAAGCAAGAGAGAGAGCGGGGGCAAGAGCAAGAGCAAGATAGCAGTAAGATGTAAGAAGTAAGAAGTAAGAAGTAAAGGAGAGGCAGAAGAAAAGTAAGTAAGATTCTCATTTACAATACAATAAATCATCTTCTGTGCTGAATATTCTGATTTTCATCACCAATCTAGTACAAGATACAAATCCTATAGCATTTAAATACAGCCTATAGGAATCATTGCATTACCATACTGTGTTATGTTTTAAACCCTAAAAACCACTCTTTGGACCTTTTCTGCCAAGCTAGCAGGGTCTGCCCCGACCCTTGGACCTGTTTGCTAGCAGAAGGTACTTGTTCAATAAAAGGGGATTATCTTCAGTCAGCCACACTATTGTTTTCCAGATGTTCAGTAACTGAGGCCTGGTATCTCAAAGTATGCCTTCGTTTTCACCTATAGTTTCCATGTTCTCAGCATCTTTGGCTAGGCAATAAAACTTCCCTGTTTCATCTTCCCCAACAATCAGGAATAAGTTGGATGTTCTGTAGGATACAAGAATCATCATTTATGGCCACTATTATTAAGTTTGTGTATACCATGTGTTTAAGAAAAGCAAGGCCAAGAGACTGGCCAGTCTGGTTAGGAAACCTTTAACACGAGGGTGATGGGGTGAGGGAGCTGGCAGCTCACAAACAATTGAAGTAGTGGATCAAGTTTTCAAGTGAAGGAAGAAAAGTGATGCGGGCATGAAATGCCTTAAAATCAACAAAAGAGGGAAGTCCCACTCCAAGCCTATGCACACAAATGAAGAGGTGCTAAGAGAACAGCATAAGGAGAAACTCACAGAATTTTCCTGGAAAATCAGCATGACTCAGTGCTTCTCTGACATGTCTGTACACTAATACACAGAGAATGGGATACACAGGGAGGAACTAGAGGTCTGCATAAAGGTTTGGGGCGGATATAGTTAGGATCACAGAGATGTGTTGGGGTAGCTCACACGACTGGAGTACTGCAGTGAAGGGTTACAGGTGAGGATTTGGATACGAATTTGGATATGGATAGGGGAGGTGCTCTGTTTGATATCATATTTACAAAGTAAAAAGATCTTTTGAGAAATGTAAAGGTTTGAAGGCAGCTTTGGCTGCTGTGATTGTGAGATGGTGGAGTCCAGGATCCTGAGAGAAAGGAACAAGGCAAAGAGTAGAATCACAATTCTGTACAACAGGGCGGCAGACTTTGACCTGGTCAAGGTTCTTCTTGCAGCAGTCTGTGGGATATCATCTTGGAGACAGGAGGGATCACTTCATCCTTTCCAATATCACATTCTTCAGGTTCAAGAATGGCCCATCCCTATGAGCAGAAAATAAAGCCAAGGAGATGGGAGGCCTGCAGATGAGCAAGGATGTCCTGTCAAAACTCAAGTTTCAAAAGGACAAGGAAGTGACTGGAAGTTTATCAACAGCATAGACTTTCTAAAAGCAAGATATTGCCTTACCCAGCTTATAGCCTTTAATAATGAAATGACTGACTTAGTGGATAAGGAGATATTTATCTTGACTTTAGCAAGGCTTTCATCACTGTCTACTCTAATATCCCCATTGACAAACTGATGAAATACAGGCTAGATAAGTGGACAGTGAGGCAAATTGAAAACTGGCTGCACTGCTGGGCTTAAAGGACTGTAGTTAGCAGCATGAACTTCGTCTGGAAACCAGTCACCATTAGTGTACCCTAGGGGCCAGTACTGTTTAATGTCTTCATCAATGATCGGGATAAAGGGACAGTTTACACTCTCAGGAGCTTTGCAAACAAAACCAGAAGGAGGGGCAGATAGACTAGATGGATGTGCCATCCAGAGGAATCTCAACAGGTTGGAGATTCCTGGAAAAACAGGAACCTCAAAAAGCTGAATGAAAGTGGAATTTTGAGTTCTTAAAGATAGCTTCTTTTCTCCATGTAGAAATTAAATTGCATTTCTTAATTCTCAAAAATGTACTTGCATGAACAGCCTATAGGTTATACATTAAAAAGCTGTGGAAGTATGTTTCTTTCTTATGTGGAAAAGACACATGGATCTCCTGTACTTTGGAGGAATAACCCCATGCACCAATTCACATTTGGATTTCCATAGGCTGGAAAGCAGCTCTGTGGAAGGAGACTAGGAGTCCTGATGGACAACAAGATGGCCACAAGCCAGTGGTGCACCCTTGTGGCAAAGAAGGCCGTCAGAAATCACTGACGTGAGTGAAGACAATTAAAGATGTTAGTTACAAACAATGAATGCATCTAACACTTCCAACTAGCTATTAAAAATCTATGTTAAAACTATTAAATAGAGTAATTTCATAATGATCACTAAGGCATATCCATTTCATGGAGCCATTTAAAGATAACATCAAATAGCAAAATTTTTAGTAAAATTGAAAAAAAAAATTTAAAACACAGCATCTTTATGTAAAACCCAATATATGCAAGACCAATAATACTTCAAGAAGAAAAAGACCATATCTAACAGATAATCTGATCTCTGTCTTTAATTCCTGTTAAATTAATATCTTCTAAAATTTGTTACCACAGTGACACTCTAATCTTTGTCAATTATTTATCTAATCTGTTGTATGCATGCACTTGCCACCTTTTCTCCAGAATTATCATCATCTAAAAATGGTTTCTATTGTCTAGGGACAGTCTGCTAACTCTCACAGCAAGCTTTTGTGAGTCTGTGCACTCTTCTGTGTTATTTTCATGTATCAGTCCTGTTGTCCTTGTTGGAAAGCTGCTCTTTTGTTCATGTGAGATGACAGAAGGCCTTAAAATATTGGAAGTTGCTAATTATTAATAGGTGGATTCTACATGTTCATGTATTGCACTGCAAACCACCACCTTTTAATGTTTCTCTGGGGTTTTTTTGTGTGTGAGAGGATAAGATATAAAGTAGATTCTTATGATAGCCATTGAGTTTGTCCATAATTCTATAAATTCAAATGGATGTACTAATGCATAAATTTCCTAATTTTTACCATCGCTAATAAATCAGGAAAATTATTTTCACTATCCCTATGATGATGTTTTGTGAAAGACAAAACATGGAATTTAGGAAATCTACTGGAAGAGACAAGAAATAGAGACTGGGAGGCTACACAATTAAAGAGAAAGAAAATACATTATTTGAATTATTTAGATTAAAAATCCAAGTTCAGTGTTCAAAGAAGGGCAAGTGCAGCCAGAGAAGGGCAAAAAAAGCTGGTGAAGTATCTGGAGAACAAGACTTATGAGGAACAGCTGAGGGAGCTGGGAAGAAAAGGAGCCAGAAGAAAAGGAGGCTCAAGGGTGATCTTATCCCTCTCTAGAACTGCCTGAAAGGAAGTTGTTGTGAGGTGGGGGTTGGTCAGTTCTTCCCAAGTAAGAAGTGACAGGACAAGAGGAGATGGCCTTAAGTTGAACCAAGAGAGGTTTAAATTGGATATTAGGAAAGAATTTCTTCATTGTAAGAGTTGTCAAACACTGAAACAGGCTGCCCAAGTGGTTGATTCACCATCCACGGAGGTATTTAAAAGATGTGTAGATGTGGCACTAGACATGGTTTAGTGCTGGACAGTGCTGGGTTAATGGCTGAATTCAACAATCTTTTCCCATTTAAATGATTCTATGGTTCTAAAATTTATATTAAATATTAAAAAAATTAAGTCGTTGATGTGTCATGTACTTTTCAATGTTCCATTCCATTCTTGATATGCAAAGGTCCAGTAGTTCTTCTTAATGTAAGTAACAAGAAACAGTAAGGCAATTTTGGCAAGCCAAAGAGTTTATTCCAAACGTTGTCCTGCTGCTTAAGAATAGAGTGCACTTGCTCCTTTTTTTAATAACTTTTCTTATTCGAGCTCTTGTTTCAGATCAGAGGTTGGGTTACTAACTATTAGACCGAAGACTAAGCATTTTGCTTCTTATCTGATTTGTCTTCCACTATATTGTGTTCTCAATGCAATAGAAACGACTTATTCCATGACTATTCATTTTTCATGTTCTTCTGAAGAAACGAGTAAAGTTTCCAGCTCTTGTCTTGTATCACTTGTTCTAAGTGTTCAATTATGCAGATTTTAACTGATAATATTGTATAAAATTGTTTTAGCAGTCTGAAGTGTTAGAACCACTGATTGCCTATTTTAAGTTGAGGTGTTTGTTTCTAAAAATATGTTACAAAAGAGGAAAGAGGCTAGATAATTATCTCTATGCCATTTTTTATGAACCTACTACCCACAAATTGTGATGAAACCTGCAATTCTTGTTTTCTTTGAACTGTTGAGTGTGTTACCTATTTTATGTTGTGGGTATAAAAATTATATTGGCCACATTTTAAACAAACATACATTAATGATTCTTTAATAAAGTTCGATAAACAATGAATGTATCTAATAATTATATTCCTGTTATGAGCAATGTGTTTTAATATATAAGTAAAAATACAGAGGTTAAAATATCCTTTCCACCTATTTAAGAGCTTAGTTGCATACTAAATCACATATTCACTATTTGTTAGTGGTTTATTTTTATTTATATATAACAATTTGCTTATTTAAGTTGAAGAGAGAGCACAGACCATAATTCTTCTGCATGCATAATGATATTCAATTATTTGTTTTTCTTCTAGAAATACATTTTTTTCTGGACTTGCTTTCTATGAAAAACAGAAACACCCACCACCCTTAAGCAAAAGCTTTCCATTTAGTTCTTTCACTCCTCAGAACTAGATGGAACATTTAAAATTTTAACAGACATATTTATTAAAACATTAATAATTTTCACATTCTATCTATTGAATTGTTGCTCCATTAAGACTCCTAAGAGTCCTATCAGTGTTGCCTTTGAATACTTCATTTTTCCTATAGGTGTAGCAAGTTTGATGCAAATCTTGTTCTTCAGTGAAGATTTTTGCAGGATTATGTAATGAACAATGCAAATTAAACACCTTTAAGTGCATTTTAATTTTTAAATTAATACTTTGGGGTAGTTGAAAAGTCTCTTCCTTATGAAAAGTCAAACACACATGCAATGAAGGTAGAAAAGAACTGAAATTAAAACCTCAGAATTTACGATTTTTCAAAGATGACAATGAAAAACACCTTCGACGTAACTGACACTGGATTTAGTTTGGGTACCCAGGATAGGAAATAAGGGATAATAACTTCAGCATCTAAATACAAAATAAATATTTTAATTCTTCACAGAAACTTTTATTAAAATCTATATCAAAACTCCCTAATTATGAACTTTGTAGAGACTGAAAAAGACAATGACAGGATATGTGTCAGGTCCACACTAATTAGTCCTAACTGCTTTTATTGCAATTGAAGAAAATAACGTCCTGACTGGCTAATTGATTGACTGAATTTGCCTGTGTTTGAGAGCCTTTGTTTATAATTCTGAATCCAGGTCTGACTTCCTTTCTGTTTCTTCATTATTATAAGGAGGGAAAAGCAAAATAAGTCTCTTGAATCTTAAATTTCTAATATTTGAAAGAAAAGTGCATTAAAATCTTATTGAAATGATAAATAAACATTACCAGAAAACAATTATTCTTACACAAAACTTTCAATGACAATATTATTCTGAACTGGACTAATGAAAAAGCAGTAGTTTAACAAACTGTGAGAGTATCGTAAAAACCCCAGATAAACAAGGAATTCCTAGAGCTTTTTATCCTCTCTTTGTGCTGAAGGCCAAATGCACAGATAGTTAAATAATCTTTTGGAAAGATCCATGGACACTGACTACTGCATTTCAACCAGCAGTCCGTGACTTGGAAGCTATGTATAAAAACAATAGGTTGTTGTGCTACCGACATCACATATCACTTATGCTTTCAGAACTGAGAATTTTTAAATCTCCCCCTTGTTGTTTTCCTATCTCTACACAAATGTTTCAGCTGTCCTGGTTGGGGTACCTCTGCCCCAGCTGCTGCTGGAACACTTATCCATGCACCTCACAGCAGCCGACAAGCAGCTGAGCACAAACACAGCACACATCACTCAGAGCTCACCTGGTCTGGCAGCTTGTAGATAAGCACTTCTGAATCCTCTGAAAACCTACAGGAAAGTGTTTCTTATCTTTTCCATGTGAGTAAAGAATACCTAGTAACGCTTCTTTTTAGATGTAATATTACACAAAATTACCAAGCTGTAGTATCAGGTTTTGCTGCTTGGTGTTTTTTTACCTTGTTCCAATTCTATTTATTTGTTTAAATTAAGAGTTGACTTGTTGTTGAGTTATGGCATAATATTTTACACTTAGTGAATTTAACAACACTCAGGCTCCACTGTTGTACCTGCTCATGCACAAGGTGTGAATTATAGCTTCATTACTCACACTCTGCCATCTCTCATTGTTTAAGCATTATGTTGAGGTCAAACAGAAAGATGAATTCGTTTTAAGTTTTGCTCCTGTCAGTTAAAACTCACTTTGAATGTTTCACAGTAATAGCTTGTCATCAAAAGAATAAATTATTTAAGAACAAGCAATTCCTAATATATTTTAGAAGTGCACAGCTGTTGGCACAGAAGTCCAAGATCATAGAAACATAGAATAATTTGGGTTGGAAGGGACCTTAAAGATCATCTAGTTCCAATCCGCCTGCCATGGGCAGGGACACCTTCCTCTAGATCAAAGGCTGCATTCCATCCTGACTGAGTGTGGTCTGTTCACTGACATTCCAGCTGCCCAGACAGGTTTTTGTCTTTGGTAACCTACCTGAATAATAACACTTAGAGAATAATATCATAATTCCCTGAGTGAGGGATGATCACGGGTTCTAATTCTCTGTTTTGAAACAAACCCAAGTAACTTGGAGAAAATATTTCAAGGCCTCTTTGTAATGAGATGTTTATCTAGTGTGAATATATTTAAATTGTTATGGACTTTTTTCCTCAAATACTGGTATATTACTAATATTTTTTCTTTGCTGGTGTTTTTCAGCATTGCTGCTCAGAATATGAAAGTCCTGTGCTTGTATTCTACAATCATTACAATCTACTTGCCACCATAATATATTTTCAAAAACTGATACAACCTCCTTGGCTAGAAAGAAGGAATTATCATCCGTTCTGTTGGAGCTGTTTTAATACACAACTGAGAAACCTAGAAACTTCACATAGGAAGAAATTAAAATTTTTAAAGTGTACATGATTTTAAAAACTTCATATCAAGATTAGAAGAAGAAATGTTTCCAATTGTGCCAAGGACTTAGTGCCTTCACTCTTAAATGAAAATAAGAAGTTTCTAATCATTAAGGAAATAAAGTCTATGAGAATATTGCATAATTTCCTTCATAAATGTATATCAAGATAATTTTATATGCCTTGAAAATATTAAAAATATATTTGTCAATATATATATTCTAGTTTGGAATGCTTTCTGACTGTTAGGAAAACAGATTATGAAAACATTAGTTTCATTTTAAGTTTGATACTATTTTGTAGGAAGGGGTGTTTTATTTCACTTTTTTTCTCTTTTTTTTCCTTTTTTTTTAGAAGCTCGATATAACTATGAACTTAGAGACATCATGAAAAGACTATCTTCTTCAGGCGCTCTAGATTTAAAAATCAGGCAACAAGTTACACAAGAAAAAGCAGTTTTGCAGGTTTTTTTCTGGGATGCACCTGAACTGAAATCATCACATGCTTAAGCATTTAGTTCCACTGTGTGGCTAGGTAGCTCATCCCATGTTTGAAAACAAAGCATGCTCATTGGGTCACTGTAACTTTCTCCTGTGTTTGAGATCCTCATGTGTACAGCCATAATTTTTTTAAAGTCCAGGATCTGTGCTCTACTGCTCTCTTTCTTCTATCATTCAAGATCTTGAGCTCCGGTGTTATATGGTCGCTGCTGCTGGGATGGCCACTCTGTCAGATCCCAACCTGCTCTTCCTTGAACAGTAGCACCCAACAGTACAGATGGAGTAATGATGGGACTTCTTGGATATCAGTAACCTCAATCTTACATCATAGGGTTTATGCCCAGTTCTTGATCTCCATGTACCTCTTGTTTAAACTGTGTTCAATCTTACCATATCTTGCTTGCTGTGAGGACACTGAAATGGGAGACCGTATTCCAGTAGCAATTCTGCCTGTGGAATGTAAAGAGGCCACATTGCTTTTTTTCCTTGTATTATCTACTATATATATGTCTATAAGAAGATTTCCTTAGGCCCTTTCACTGCAGTATTGTGCTGAAAGGTCATGCTGATTAGCTACAATGACCCCGAAATCCTTCTGTGAATCACTGCTTTCCAAGACAAAATGTCGTTATTGATTAATAATCATCCTGCATCTTTCCCTGTGCTTAGTATCACAGTAACTGAAATACTGGAGCTTCTGCTTGGCTGAAATTGAAGATAGAAAGTTTTTTAAGTACCCTAAATCCACCTCTGATTTTATTTGACCTAATTATATAAGTCTCTGATTTACAGTTACTGAGCCACATTTTCAGCTAGTGTAAATCAAGGTGACTTGCTGTTTATGTCAAGTAATGATCTATTCCACACACTGCAATTGCTTAAATGAAGCACAGAGAAGACATCTATATGATATGCATTACTGACTACTTTACACAAAATAAATTAAGATTAATATTAAACATTATATTGCATAAAAAGTGAGCTCACAACCTTTTGGAAAAATGATGAAACAGATGTGCTAATTGGATAGAAATTAAAATGATTTTTGAATCAAAACATTGAATACTCTGAGAGATGACATTGGCATAAGGCCATTGTTCCTCTGAGGCTTTCCTTTTCTAATTCAGTGAATCCGCCTTCTCCTTACTCCTATAAAAAATATACATGTTTGATAAGCTTTTATCTTTCCTATAATTTTCCTGTGATTCTTTTATTCTCAGTCAGAAGATAGCATAAATGCATTTTCCTCAGTAGGTGAGACAAATTCAACTATGTAATGGCAACCATTTAATGACTGTATGAATGCAATAGCCCTTAATATTCATTCTTAAAGGAAAATGTCAAAAAATTATAAAGTTTGAGTTGGAAGGGGCTTTAAAGATCATTTAGTTTCAAGGCACCACCATTAGGGACACCTTCCACTGTACCAGTTTGTTCAAAGCCCCATCCAACCTGGCCTTGCACACTTCCAGGGATGAGGAATCCACATCTTCTCTGGGTAACCTGTTCCAGTGTTGCATTGCCCTCACAGTAAAGAATTTCTTCCTTATATCTTATCTAAATCTACCCTCTCTCAGGTTGAAGCCATTTCCTCTTGTCCTATCACTACAAGTCCTTGTACAAAGTCCCTCTGTGGCTTTCCTGTCAGGCCACTTCAGGTGCTGGAAGGTCCTGTAGAATCTGCCCAGAGCCTTCTCTTCTCCAGGCTGAACAGTGTGGTGGTGCGTCATTGAATTCCCCAAGATGGCGCTTCCCCTTCACCCTTCTTCTTCCCATAATCCCCCATTTCCCGCCACTCCAACAGACTTTCCCGCCTTGGACTGGCTGTCTGTCATACCCCTTCCCGCCTCCCATTGTAATCATTTGTTGTTGCTGTGTCTCCCCACCTTTGCACCGCCCTCCTCGGTTATCCCCATTGGTTGTTTTGTGTGTGTCTCCACCCCTGTCCTTCGGTATATATTGTGTTGCCGAGCCCTGTTCGAGGCTCTTCGCCCCCAAGTTCTCCCTGTCACCCTGGAACCTCCGCTCCCCATGGAATAAACCTGCATGTCTCCCCCGAAGAGCTGCTCCTGCCTCTTTTACCTCCTCCTTCGCCTTACCAGCAGCTGAGCCTGACCATCTCGCGTCCACTGCCAAAGATCTCGCTGCGGGCTGGGTGCCTCCGACTCCCTGGGAGAAGGGCTAAGCCCAGGGAAGTCTGGAGAGGATGCACCGCACGCGCCACAACAGACCAGTGCTGACTCTCTCAGCCGGTCTTCATAGGAGAGGTGTGCCAGCCCTCTGATCATGTTCATATTCCTCCTCTGGACTTCAGCAGATCCAAGTGCTTCTTATGTTGAGGGCACCAGAGCTGGACATGGTACTCCAGATGGGCTCTCATAAAGAATGAGTAGAGCGAGAGAATCAGAATCTTTTTGCTTTTCTGTCACATATTTTCTGGTGCACGGATGGTACAGTTGGCTTTCTGGGCTGTGAGCACACATTGCTGGGTCATGTTGGACTTTTAAGATGACTCTCAGTCTGGTGAACAAGAGGAGACAGAGAGGCTATTTGTGAAGCAGATACTGGGTGAATGTATTTCTTTCCCTCTGCAAAACTGAATGAGAGCTTCCTTGTCCCACTATGAAGAGAACAAAAGGAAGCAGGTTGGCAGGAAGTCTTTAGCATAGTCAGAGCACTGCTACAGTGCTAAAGAAGCAAGTGTATGAGACGGGAGGTGGAAGAAATGTTGATGAAGAAACACATTTTGGTACAGTTCATTCTCTGTGTTTGTGGATTGAGTGTGCTGTCAGATCCTGATCTAATACCATATGGAGGATGCAGGTAAGACTTATTATCATAGCCTGTTTTTTTATTTAAATATATGCGTTTGGAGGCATAGAGAGAAAGAGTAAAGAAATCCTACCTCCTGCATATGTCTCACCCAGTAGTCTCCCATTTTTTTTTCTTCTGCTATGCAGCAGCTCAGATTTGATCCTTTATGATATTTATAATATTCATGAGCTAACAAAAGCGTGTCTGATTTTCTGCAGTTCCACCAAACCCTGACAAATGACATCACCTTTATTCCCCTCTCTCAGAGAATATGCTGTTGTTGACCTAAATCCTCATGTTTTTATGAGCCTGATTAGACCTCTACAAATAACTTGGGAGAACCTACGGCATTAAAGCCAATGGTTCTGCTTGCAAAACGGTAGTCTACTGTCTACTTACCTTCCTGCATGTGTGCAGACTTTCACAGAATTAATTCTGTACAAGATGTCATTAAACATTGTCCTATACAGACCAAAGGCAGTTATAATATTTAAACAATTTCATATAGCAATATTATATTCAGACAATCACCGTACAACTCCAACTCACATTTGTATCCTTCCAAACTTTTCCATCAGTTTTCCTGAATTTAGACCACTTCATTTTTCCTTTCTTACTCTGCCAAAAATTGCCTCAAATTCAATTTTTCTGTGCTGCCAAAGTAGTTGTTTTGCCGTGTAGATCTATATACATCACAGGAAATTGAAAAGTTGCTCCTGTATTTCAAGGAGGAAAGCTTTTGCTCACTGACCTGCAAATGCTACAGAAAAATCTATTTTAAATTGAATGTTGATCCAAATAAGAAAGGACTGTACCACATTACATGAAAAAAAGAAACACTCATCATCCAATTATTCTTTGCTAAAGTCAATCATCTTGCTTTCTGTGATTGTGCAGCAAACACAAAAAAGCAGTTGACTATCTTGTTACCATGGAATTAGGGCAAAATTATTGCAGCAGTTATAATGTTAAATCCTGACCTTTCTGTGACAGGGCAGGCCTGTTTTCTCATTATACATACAATGCTAGAGATAAGAGGACCCAGGTCATTATCAGGTCTCCTGTTATGGATACAAGTAATAATAAAGAATGAAGGAATAGACACACCACTTTCAGAATAAAAAAAACCTTCTTCCTCCTGTAAGACTGTTCAGGGCATGTTATATTAATGTGCCATGTGGGCCACTTTTCTGCTCTTCCAAGCAGGAACAAAATGTACTGTTACACCTTTTGCTGATTACAGCACATAGAGAAGGTAAGTGATGAGCACAGAGCATAAAATACATCGAGTATCGATATACTGTACTGCTTAAGGCCTCATTTCACAGGTGGAGCATTTTTTTTTCTTATGTCTTTTTTTATGGAGATATGACACTGATAAATGTTTTCCTGTCTTCATCACAGTGTTGGTGGAACAGACTACAAGACAGTGTTATATCATGCTTGATTAATTTGAAAAAGGACATTTTAAAGGGCTTATGGTCGTTTTATCACATGTCAAAAATCTTGGTAAAAAAAAAAGTGAATTTTTGCAAATTCATTTGTAGTTCACAGCAGAAGCCTCTGCCCCTTCCTTTGCATGAGTCATGGATGACTGAAAGAACAACCTGTGTAGGTGTAGAAACCAACAGATCTTGCTGTCCTGGCACCTGGATAGACAGTCCTGCTTGGTCCAAAGCAAGTAACGTGAATCAAAAATCAGAACAAAATGGCAGAGTCCTTATATTTCATATTATCTGCGGGAAGGGCAGTTGAAAATGCAGTAATATAAAGATTAACAGAAGCTAAAAGCTTTGAAAAGAATAAAGCAAAAAAGTCCTACACATCAAATGTATTTGCTGGGGCTTATCCAGCTCTGCTAAGCTTTCCTCTCTTTTCTTTCACGAAATTGCCCTGACTATCCAACCAAGAAACAATCCTGAATTTGAAGCACGCAATCATGCACAAACACTTTCCAAAATCCTGTCAAAAGAGATGTTTATTGACACAGTCTCAGAAAAACAAAAAAGTTTCCAGGTGTGTTTAATGAATGTGTGTTTATACATTTTAAGTCAGTAACTGCTTCAGAGATATCAGCTGGGAGAAATAGGCTTCACTACAATCAGTGGAATCAGGACTTCAGGGTGAGGGAATAAAAGCTAAAGTTGTGACTGCTGGGGGATAGATGTAGCCTGCATTTAATCATCTATTTTTATTTTCTATACACAACTTTTTTCTGTCATCTTTATTGTCATGTGCAACCTCAAACTTCTCGACAGACTCATTTGAATTAAGATATCAAGACATATGGATATGTTCTAAACCACAAAGGCAAGCAAGTTGATTGGGAAGATGTAGTGTGTTATTTCTGAATGCATGTTGCAGTTCTGTTTTCGAAAGTTGTACCTAGTGATGGCAAACACATTCCTTAAGATTTACACACCTGTTCATTTTGAAAGCTGTTCAGTTACAAGAAAACTTGTAACACTATACAAAGAACAGTTCCTAATAACATCCTTCTTGGTGCCTTTTTTTGTCTTTTATTTGTAGTGGGTAACTAACTTAAATGGAAGTTTAACAGATATGTTACACACCATAAATGAAAAAATAATTCAGTGCTAAATCTTATGGAATCCCAAGTCTGATGAATTACAAGCTAGATAGTAGTGTTACAGACATAAATATGTACCCTCATAAATTTATGGGGAAGAGTTGCTTATTTTCAGTAATTGTCATTCTTTTTCCCAGGCAGTCATTCATAACCATAGCAGTTATAAATATTGACCAGATTTTTTCAAATCTGGTTCAAGAGTTTAGACTCTTCCATTATGACATGTCTGGTACAAGACCTGATTTTTATGGCATAACTTTTTGGCACTTCATAGAAAATTTGCCCTTATAAGTAGTTTTGAGCTGACACATTCAGCTCAGAGGGTATTTTCTGAATTCTTGGAAACTGAATAATCATAGAATAGAACCATGAAATCATATTGATTGGAAAAGACCTTTAAGATCATTGAGTCCAACTGTTAACCCAGCACTGTCAAGTCCACCACTAAATCATGTACCCAAGGGCCACATCTACATGTCTTCTGAATACTTCTGGGGTTGGTGACTCAACAATGTCCCTGGGTATTTAGTTCCTCCCATCCTGATCCCTAGTTCACAGAATCACTGAATTTAACTGAGCTTGCTGACAGTACAGTACAACGACACATTGGATGTTATATTCGTAAGACTTTATGTAGAAATCCTCTAGGTAAAGGGTTTGAAAACCATTCTACTGATGTGACAAGTGTGAAAGAAAAATGTATTTCTGAATGCTTCAAAAGCAAAAAGTAGATATGTTCTGGTTTTGGCAGTACTTCTATAACTCAGGGAGCCAGAACTGCACAAGTATTATCTGGGCTGTGAGAATTCCACAGAATTTTGGAAGATTAGCTTTTGCTTTTTATTTCTTTCCACTGTTGAGTATTAAGAAATTCCCTACACAGATTGTAGCCAATGTTTTCAACTTCAGTCCTTGTCAACTCTTCAATAGTTCTGCATTCTTGTTTCAGAAAATGAATATACTCAATGTTTTCATATGTCTGTTTGACAAATACTCCTGAATGCTCAATAACTTATCTTTGAAATTAACCTGTCAGAGTAATCATGACACAAATATAATGATGAAACATTACTCTGCTCTAAAGATGAATTTCTGTAACAGTAATAACTGGCCCCTGGGGCGTTACTGATTGATGAAGCAATACTTCAATAGAAATTGAACTAATTTATGTGCAGGTCAACACAGAAAAATCTGCATATTCTATGTGAAAATTCATTTGACTAACCATGAAAAAAATCATGAAGGTTGTAGACTTTGATTTGTGTTTGTTCAAGAGACATATTAAGATGATGTATATATTAACCTAGACTACAATGAAAATATATATGCATGTATATATCCTGTTTTTGCATTGTACATTATTTCTTTGCAATGTTCCACATTAAGATAAGAAGAACTTATTCAGCTTTGAAAATATCTGTCAGCTAATTATTAAACTAAAATTAAAGTTTTTATATACCGACAAATTTTACATAATAAAGTATAAAGCACATACTACCAAATTCAAACCCAGAACTGTACTTTCTCTAATTGAATGTTAACAACCTGTAAAGTTAATCCCAATATTCCTTGCATGATTGAGAAAGTACAGGAATGGTAATAATTATTGCACATAATAGCAGCTGTATGCCCTTAACTTTTTTTAATTCTTGTGATATAGTGAAGATTTTTCACCATATTAGAAGAAACACAAGAAGCACACAAGGTCTTAAAATAACTCAGTGAAGTTGAACTTTCAAAAGATGATCTTTCCAAAAACTAGAAGTGAGAATTTACAGATTTGTAAATCATGTAGTGTAATGATATCTACTCAATTTCTTTGTGGTTTTCTTTTTTCATTTGGTTTGGTTTTGTTTGGTTTGGTTTGATATGGTTTGGTTTTGAGGGATTGAATCATTGTTGATTTCACAGTTCCTTGTAATACAAGCCTATCTGTCAGGGTAGGAATCTATAAATTGCTAATTTGATAGAAATACAAGAAAGAGTTGATGTAAGTCGTGTCTTGGTCTCAATAACTAAATTGATCATGTTTCAACTGGTATAAGGGGGTCTGAAATGGCTTTCTCTGTTACAGAAGCTTGTGCTGTAAGACCTGCATATCTTGCCATTATATTTTCATTCATTATTTTGCTCTTTACACCCTGGTTTTCATCAGATGGCCTAGATAAATGATTGACTTAAGATGCTGTTGTGTGACAATGCAGCTGTTCTATGAGTATAATACAGAATGAGGGTTTTAATGTCATTGCCCTGTCTTGGAAGCATAAAGCCTCTGTTTCTTTTGTTAATTAGCTGTAAACTGACAACTATTTCCTTAAACTACCCTAATCTGTACACAGGGCACATTTTTTTCACCACCAATTCCCTCCCTCCCTTCCACCCAAAAAAAAAAAGATTGTTAACAAGTGGTTTCTTGCGTACATACATATATATATATAATATATGCATGGAATTCAAAAGCAAAGCTCTTGATATGGGTAGGATGTTCATGTAGGTGAGCTATTACCACATTTATGTACATGTGAAACTAAGTGTCAAATGTCAAATGGATGTGTTTCCAACTCTGTTTTACAAAAGACATACAGCTTCTTTAAGTGGTAGGTTTTATTTAAGTGGGTTCATATTTTTTGTGGTATTGCAGAGAAAATGAAAAGACTCCTTAGCAGGATTTATTGAACAAGGTGCAATAAGGGTCATCCAATCAGTGGCTGAAACATCTCTCCATCTCCTTGAATTTTTCCAGGAGTTAATCTCAGTTGCTCCTTTATAATATACAACTTAGTGGGAACACTGTGTACAGAATTACCTGACTGTTTTCTATTTTACTCTAATGCTTTTGAAAGAAGCTATTATTTTCTGAGGAGAGGAAGCAGCATATATTAATTTTCCTATAATTGCTATCATCAGTTCTTTAGAATCACAAATGACCTTTTTTCCCTTTGATCAAAAGAATTTGAAATACTCTGAATCTTCAAACTAAAATTCTCTTCATTTCAGACTGTGTATTTTTTGAGCAACTTTGTCCATCAACATATATTAAGGAAAAATCTGACTTTTTGGGGGGATGAGATGGGCTTGTTTGTTTGTTTGATTTTGGTTTTTGGCATACAATCATCTTTGTTTTTATATCATAACCATTTCATGGAATTTAGGGACAAAATAATTAAGGGCAAAGGTTGCCCTTTCTTGTTTCAAGAAATAAGCCACTGGGCATGTAGCTCAATCAAATACTCCTAGTGCAAGTTGTTCATGTATACGCATGTACAATATCAGACAAGCTATATATCAGTTTAGTAGAAAGAACTAATACTATATAATCCATCACTATTTTTCAAATATTTCCATTCACTTCCCCAGTAAACTCTCTGGCTTACAGACGTAGGTGGTAGCTGAATTGACACACGATTTGCAAAAGGTTCCTTCAAGTTTCTTCAATGAGGTTTTAAAACTCATACATTTAAAACTGTCCTCGGTATTCTTATTATTTTACTGCCAAATGTATAACCCTCATAAATGCCATGGTTTAACCCCTGTCAGCAGCTAAGCCTCAAACAGCCACTCACTTACTTCTCTGCAGTGAAATGAAGGAGGCACTTGGAAGGGTAAAGGTGGGAAAAGTTGTTGGTTGGGATAAAGACTGTTTAATAGGTAAAGGAAAAGGTGTTCATGCAACCAAAGCAAAACCGGGAATTCATTCCTCCCTTCCCATGGGCAGGCAGGTGTTCAGCCATCCCCAAGAAAGCAGGGCTCCATCACGCATGATGGCTGCTTAGGAACATCCTCCACTTCCCTCTTCTTCACCCAGCTCTGAGCGTGACACCACATGGTCTGGAATATCATTTTGGTCAGTTGTCCTGGCTTTTTCCCCTCCAAAATCCTTGTGCATCCCCAGCCTCCTTGCTGGTGGGTCAGGGCAAGCAGCATAAAAGGCCTTGATTCTCTGTAAGCACTGCTCAGAATTAGCTAAAACATCCCTGTATTATCAACTCCATTTCCAGCACAAATCTAAAACATACCCCCATACTAGCTACTATAGAGAAAATTAACTCTACACCAGCCCAAACCACCACAACATGTTTAAAAATTACTAGGCAAATTTGTGTCTGTCTTTAATCTTCTATGTCAGCCCTCCTGAAGCTCATTCTTCTGAACAGATAAACACAGATGCTTACTAAAATCTTTCTGATTCTCTGACTTGGGAAGTAGAAACATGATAGTGATGCTGATTTTCTTACATGAAGCCATTTGTTACACAAATGTCTCTGTGGAACAAACATTTGAAAATCCAGCAAAACATATTTCCTGTTTCCCTAATAGATAGTTTCCCTAAACTATTGCAGCGTTAGACTCTTTCCACTTCACATAGTTTTTCCATGTGCCATTTAGCAGAGCTCTGTGTCAGCTGAGGAACAATGGAGAGGGACAGGGCAAGGACGCTGCCTCTTCAAGGATCCTCTCTCAGTCTGGAGCTCTGCCTGGGATGAGTATGGACAAAATCCCTGCCTCTCTCTTTATATGTAGTCTGGCTCTTCCTTTTTCCACAGCATGTAAAGCCTCTGTAGAGTCCAGGGACTTCCCTTGAGGGCAATGTGAGGATGAGTGGATGAAAAGCTTCTTTGTGTTCCCTGTGTTCTTCTCCCTACTTCCGTGCAGCATTACAAAGGTTCATCTTGTCCTTAACCTGGTAGCCATAGGGTACTTTTTTCTGTGGTCTTTAGATAGGCACTGTAACTGCTTTAGAGAGTGAGAAGTTTAAACTAAGCCACTTTTTTGTGACTTAAATAATGAGCAAACACCTAAATTAAGACAAAATATTGTCTCCAACATAAAAAAGAAATATAATTTTGTTCACACTGGAACTTGGACTATCTGGCTCAATGTGTTTCCTGTGATGGGCTGACTTTGCCTGAAAAGTGGCTTCTTTCACACAACTGAAGAGTGTTTTGGCAGCTCTATGATCTGGATATTGCCTGCTCCAATCTGTCTGCCAGATCACACTATGAAATTAGAAACAGAAACCTAAAGTAGTATCACAGAAGATGTTAGTATTAAAAAAGGACATTACACATCCTCATATTTCAGCCTGCATGGAAAACTGAAATTACATGAAGATACATATATTTTTGTTATGCTTAAAATTTTAAGTATTCTTCTCTATAAATAGAATCTAGAATGGGAAAAGGGACTTGTCCTGAATGAAGTCTTGACCAGTGCCCAGGCACAAAATATTAGGATGTATAAACTTTTTTATTGAAAAATNAAAGATATTTATGCTTTAGGGCATAAGTCAGACACTAGACTGCCCAAGGTCAGGAATATATTTTCCCTCTGGTCAGTTGTGCATTACAGAATTTTCTTGACTTTTCACGAAAGCATTGGATTACTCATTTTTCAGAATAGAACACTGGACCAACTGAGCTATTGGTTTAAGCTAAAAAGGCACTTCTGCAAATTCTGCAGCACTAGCAATTTTTGTGTTACATCAGAGGTATGACTTTCTCAAACAAGCAGCACAATAAGAGCAGAAATACACCCTGGCATTTGCCTGCATAGCAAATTGCTGTGACCTATATTTGTCTTCTGGAACCAATTCTCAGTAGCCCCTGTAATGATCAAATTGATGGTTTAAAGGTATGGATCACTGGAAGTAATAAAACATGATGTTTCCCGTGTATTTCAGCTTTGAAATGGTTGAGAATTTGTGGCATGTAGCCACCAAAAATACATCACAATAATTTTCTGAATTTAATGACTTGTGGTTATGTAATCCCTCAAATACGCCAGTAGCAATCTTTTTTAAACTGATTGATTTTGACCCATGGCTTTCTCTATGGTTTCTTCTGTATAAAACAGCACTTTAAAATGCTCTTCAACTTGATCTTTGTGGTATACATTTTATTTTCATTTCCAATTGCCATTCCTTTTAAAATGGCAGGCACTTATTTAGTACCTTACAGGTTTGCTTCTTGGGCACAAGTGGCACTCCTGTGGTGTGCTGCTAAGCTGACATCTCTTATACTTCTTGTAGTTCCTAAGCCAAGCATCATAGCCACAAGAGAGAGCTGGCCTAATTGATATTAAAGTTGCTGTGTATCTGCCCTTTATTTTACTTTGTGACAACACATCTCATCTACTTCTCTTCCTCTTAAAATAATCCCCAAAACACCCCCACAAAAGAATTTGAAAGTTATTTTTGAGTGCACAGTTAGGAGGGCTGTACAAACTGCACCAACTCATATTTTGTGTGTCCAGAAACATACAAGCCCTTAGCCACTCTCAAGCACCGTGGATTATGGCAAACTGTAACCCAGATTTGACCTGTAAGTAAATTCTTCTCTTACACATCTCAGATGTCTCAGATTTCTAGGACAGATCCTTCATTTTGTACTAGTTATCCAGTCTCCTGGCAAACAGTTGGAACAGAAGCCTGAATTACCTAACTGCAAAGAGTCATAGCAATACCCACCATGCCTGACAGGTCTGAAGGTAGCACCAGTCTCCTCATGAAACTGATTTTAGTATGAGTACTCAGCCATCTTTTGCAGAAACAATTTATGCAATTGTTATACAGAAGAGGAAGGTCCGGAAGGAGAAAACAGACAAGAATCTGCCAGACTATAGAATCAGAACCATTTTTTTAAAAAGTCTAGGTTTTCACTGTGTCCCCAGAGTTTTATTTATTCTCAACAGGGGGGTTAATTTCCAGCATGACTGGGTACTGTGTTCTGTGGCTCCTGACAGAGTGTTCTGCAAGAAGATGCATCAACAGCTAGGAAGCCCCATGATGGGATGTGGTGCCTGAGGATGAGAAGCACTGCTCACCAGTTTTCCAGGGCTGATAAGGGTTGGTCTTTCTATGGTATTGTGTATATGCAAATGTAAAGCAAGGGAACCCTGTTATCAGAGAATTAAATGTGACTTGAGACAAAGAGACGCTAAGTGAAGAATGGACACTATTGTTTACTTGTGAGAGCAGAAGTGTAATGGACCACTAAAACAAAAGCTGAAGGAGTACATCCATGCAAAATATTTGACCTGTGCCAGATACAACTGATACAGCACAGTGATTATCTGTGTGCAAGAGCCTAGAGTATTAGGATACTTTTTATATTCAGGAAAGGTTTTTTCCCTGTTCTTGGTAGACATAATTTTTGCATTTTTGAGCAATTGTGAGGAATAACACTCCTCATTTTTAGCTACATTAATTTTTAAAATCCCTATCTGTCTTTTGTATAAAATTCGTTTTATTTTAGCAGTACCAGCTGGCATACTGAAGTTTTTCATGTATTACATAATGCATATATCATAGACTGGATTTGTTCATTTTGTTACATAAAAGAAGATCCTGTTGCATGTAATAAGAACCTCAAATTAGGATTGTATAAGCTGCAGCTACAGTGTCTACTATATCTTTCAAGGTTTTCTTGTTGCAGCCTTCTTTGGAGGGAGGGTAGATGTTTAATAGTCGAACACAGTCTACAAATCATGCCCTTCTGATGACCAAATGTATGGAATATGCTCAGCATATGCTAAAGCCCCCAAGTTAAGCAGTGGGTCTGGCTGCAAATGTAATTCCTGACAATTTAACAGTGAATTATTTATTAAAATGGAAACCTAACCTTCTGGTTCTGCAAATTATAAACCTACCAAATTAGATCTGGCATATTTTCCCATTCTCTCTCAAACCTTACAAATATTCATGTCGCCTGATGCTGTTACAAGTCAATATCACTCTAGGAAGTGTGTTTATTTTTATTAGATTCATTTCATCCCATATGTTCCCTTGCAGTTGTTTCCACCTGTTGGGAGCCATAATACACACTTCTAAGTCTGACTTGATAAGATCCTTCCATGAGAATCAGCCCTAGATATTTTAGCCCTCTGGATCTGAGCTGACTGTTTGCTTAGTTAAGTGTAAGTCTGCATGAAACACTACAGCTTTACACCGAGTGTGAAAAGGAAGAGGAAAGGGCCTGTTGAATCTTCCAGCATCAGCTGTTATCCAAGACAAGCTCTGACCTGCTGGAAACTCCCATGCTACTATGACCCATTCCCTTACTTTTGTGAACAGAAAGGCAGCAAACTGAGTCATAAAACTCTCTCTTACTTAAAATCCTTCAGTTTGATCAAATGGAAATGTGATGGTGTAAAATGGGTGCTGAAGAAGGGCAACACCCATAATTTATACTTTGAATAGAGTGTTGGCAGACTGGCCTGTTATCTGGTTTTCATTTTAGAGTAAAGGACCTATGCATTTCAGAGTGAAGGAACTATGCAATTTCAATATTTGAGTCACCAATATTTTATTCGAAAATTGCAGATTTGTGAAAATAAGCTTGAAACTAAAAACTGATAGTTTTGGCTCATCTGAGGCAGCAGGCCACATAATTATGGAGACTTGAGTGAAGATTAGAAGATGACATAACAATTACTTCCATGGTTTTACATTTACTTACACCTGGAGGAGAATTCGGTAGTGATAACATAACAGCTCTTCACAGTAAGAAATGCATTACCACAATGCAGTTCATACATATTAATATTTCTTAGCAAAAACAATAATATTTTTTAACATCAGGCAGTGGCAAGTTACGCACGATACTTACTACCTCTTGCAGAACCTACTTTAAACCAAAATGATTAACAATGCCATCAACAATACCTTGCACTGTAGTACCATATTGTGGCAGTTTTAATACCGTGCTTCAAACTGGGGAAGTGTTTGGGAAAATGTAAATTATCATCTAATTTTTATTCCAACTCTCTCTGTTTTTCCCTCCTGCCTGTCAAAAAACATAAAGCACCAAACCAAAGAAGCAAATGGATGGCAATATTGATTCTGTCCATAGATGCAAAGCAGTAATGAAATCTGTGTTAATTTGTGCTAGTGGTAATATTGATGTATGGTTTGGGATATCTTTGTGCTAGAGGCAATCATCTTCCTCTTGGTTTCAATCTGCAGCACCTTCATTGCAAAGATAGGATGGAAATTTAAACGTGGGCCCGAGGCAATAGGCAACAAGACTTCCTGAATCTATTGAGAAAGGGTCAGCTGGAATTTGTATGTTTGTATATGATGTGTTCGATCTGTCATATACACAGTTACTATAACTTCTGGCTCACTTTAGAGACTTTTTATATCATCTGGCTATTACTGTAATGGGATATTATTTTGTTCCAAGTTATTAACCAGATTTTTAAAATACCTCAAATTTCGGAAAATGGTGCACAGAGGTGCACAGAAACATAGATGTTGTCGACTACCTATGAAGTTTCAGACCCTCAAGGGACATGGAAGTGTTTTGGGAGACTTCTTGATTTTGGCCAAGAAAGCTACCAGTTCTTTTGCCGAATCTCAAGCCTGAGTCCCAGTGGGACCCAGCAGCCAAATAGCTCCTTTCATAGTGTGTTTCAGCAAGGGTATGTGGAAGGAAAGAATCTTCTCTTTAAAGCATTTGATCAAGTACTTTAAAAGAGTACTGCAATGCAGCAAGAGAAAAGTAAAATAGAAAGCCATAAACAAGGACATAGAGAGCCAAACACCTCACTGACAAATGGCAAGGGAGGCAAAGGAGGGAGTGACCACAACCAACCTTGGTCAGTCGTACTAATTGATGAGGGTATGAGAGTATGAGAATGTTTATTCCAGAGAGATTATCTGATCAGGGACCTTGTTAGTTGGGAAAGTAACGGGAAAAGGGAAGTCAGGAACAAAATATACTGAGATTTGGACCTGGCAAAACAAACATGGAAATAATGACAAGAAATAAACTTCACCACTCATATTAATTGATGGGCTATCAAGAAATTAAGGGTGCAATTTTCAGGAAGCTCAGCCTGAACTTTGTAACTGGTAAGACCATAAACCAGGAGCATCCCAGACTGGGAGAAGTGTGGGAATCTATAGAGCTGTACAAATCTATAAGGAATGCAAAGGGAGAAGAGGGAGCCAGGAGGAACAAACAGGGGGGTTGACTAAAGGTACAAAAGGGGCCAGTTCTGTGTAAAATGGAGCCAGTCAGTGTGCTTGTCTGACTGAGTCCTGCACCTGATCACTGCCATCTGTCCTACCTTCTTTTTAAATCTTTTTCTGTAATATCTGTCAGTGTAATCCCACTCTATCCTCTGTGTGTGTGTGTGCTGCAAAGACTCAGTGCCAGCTACCAGTAGGACCTGTATGTGTACAAGTGAAAATTGCTGCCAGACCCTAGAGCCAGACCAGGATGTGGGTGTCCCTGATCTGTGGTGTCAGCTGCAGGAGCAAGTGGGGTCTCAGTGACAATGACTGGAATGAGTGGGTTCTTTAACCTCCATCTGTGGGTGGAGAACAATGCAGGTCCCAAAACCAGCTACTGGGGAGGGGCAGGTGTGAACAGGTGAGCGGATCAGTGCCAGTGGCTGGAACAAGACCTGAGGATGCAGTCCGTGTTCTAGGTACCAGCTGCTGGGGAAAATGAGTGTCTGTATCTTTCCCAGACCAGGTAGGGGTTGGGGTGTGTGTGTGATGCATATTAGCTGGGAAACTTCAGCCTGGGCCAGCTGATGAGCTGTGGGGCCTTGGGCTGATGCTCCAGCCCTTTTTTGTATTTAGACCCAAAATATTTACCTGGGTGCAACCCTACAGTTTCTCCTCTGAACACACCATGAAAGAGTTCTTATGCTTTAACTGATGCCTGGACTATGGCAATTGTCCTCACAGCCTGTTCAGTCCTATTCTGTTTACCTCTCCCTTAAAGGAATAGAAATAATTTCATATTATTATGATATGAATGAGCACACACGCCAACTCATTTTTCTTTAATTGCAGCCTGTCTTTGACTGAATGGATTGTTTGTGACTCACAGGAGTCTTGTGCTTTGTGTTTCAGAAGCTCAGAATTCTCCCACTCCCCCAGCGAAGATCACTGACCTACATATCAGTTTCTTTGCCTTCCAATTAGAGTATGGGAAATGCCAAGTTTCTCAGTGTTTATATAGCATCCAGCAAACCGAGTTCTGTTCATTAAATATTCTTCTGGTGATTTGACACAACACAATTAGACAGCAATATTAATAACAAAGACAAATAAATTCTAATCTCATTTTAAGGTTTCCTTTGGTTAAACAAATTGATATCTATTCCATTTTTATCAATATTCAGAGGATCCTGTAAAAAGAATATTCAAACGTACTTTAAAAATTCAGACACAAAATAAATGATGCATTGCACTGGTATACTATTACTTTTTCTGATACTTTTTAAAATAACACATAAGGAATATTACATTAACTACATTGTACTTACATTTAATTTTCATACATTTTCCATGTATTATAAATCCTCTTGTGGCAAACACACTGAAATAATTTTAGATGTTTCCCACTTCTCTTACATAAAATCTAAGCATCATATTTCATATAGTCAATTTGACTGACTTACTGCACATTATCTCAACCAATAAAACGTTAAAAGCAACATGTTTGTTGGGATACAAAACTGGCAAAAAGAGTACTGATAATTCTAATTTTTTATATAAACAGAAATCACCATTCCACAATCTGTTCTTAAAAAATGGAAAGCATTTAATTCCCTAGAGTGTTGTCAAAGGCTTTTTCTGAACTCCAATCACAATTCTTTCATATTCTGAAGTTTTAATTCATTGTAGTCAGAGCACAGAAATCCTCTTGTCTCTCTTCAGTATAATTGCATAATTTTAGTAGAAAATTTAATCCTCTTTATCATCACAGTTACCATTTAATTTAATAGACATGAGAATTATCAGTTCTATTATTACTATTATTATTGTAATTCTCAAAAGTCCCATTTCATATCTAATACATATGTGAACATGTTCATGTCCACAAATGTTTAAAATCTAAAGCAACAACCAGACATGTGATACAACTGGACAGATGTGGTAAGAAACCACTGCTTTCCTCATTACAAAATTTTAGTATAAGGTCCACTCCGGTATCCCCACCATCCTTCACCTTAGAGGGCTGGTTCAAAATAGCTCAGGAAAGCATTAAAAAATTATCGATTCAGGAACACCAGCACATCTTTACAAAGAGGAGAAGTCAAATATTTTATGTCATGTTTAGCATGCAAAATGGGTGATATTCAGCAATTCACAGTGAGCTTCAGGATGGAAACCCCATAATAAATATTAAGGATGTTCATACATGTATAGATAAAGTAAAATCTTTCTTTCACTAAAACATCCATCAAAATCAAAAAAGAGAAGTTTCAACTACCTTTTTAATGTATATTTATTTTTTTTTAATACATCCTTGAACTTCCTGAAAGGACAATTTAAATAATGGTATAACAAATATTATTATTTTATATTATGATGGGTAAAACTTGTGGACAAATACAAGTAAGTTTTGGACAATCTTGTAAAATTTTGGAGTAAAATTCAACGGCTAAGCTTTTTCCATCCATTAGATGTGTTTTAAATGGATTTTTGTGTAAGATTCAGGAACTTACAATTTAAAAGAGTTTATGAGAAATACCCTCTGTAACTATTGTACTTTAATGTAAATCTGTGATAAATTTTATTGTGAGTATCAAAACCCAGAAATTCTTGCTGTATGATGGGTTGGAGGGGAAACGAGCACAACACCAAGCTGAAAAGCAGCTTGGCAGAAGAAGACCTGCAGGTCTTGGTGGACACCTGGTTGAACATTAGATAGCAATGTGCTCTTGCTGCAAAGAGGTAAATGGTATCCTGGACTGCATTTGGCAGAGTATTGCTGGCTGGCTGAGGGGTGTGGTCCTTCCCTTCGCCTCAGCACTGGTGACGCCACACCAGGAGTGGTGTGTCCAGTTCTGGACGTGGATGTACTGGAGAGGGTCCGATGAAGGGCCACAAAGATGTTGAAGGGACATCCTTCCCTGGGAGAAAAAGCTGAGAGAGCAGGGACCATTCAGCCTGGAAAAGAGAAGGCTCAGGGTAATCATGTCAAGGTGTTTAAACACCTGATGAGGGTGCACAGAGGACAGAGCCAGGCTCTTCTCAGCGGAGCCCAGTGACAGGACCAGAGGCAATGGGCACAAACTGAAACACAGGAGGTTCCTTCTGAACACCAGGAAGCACCTTCTCACTGAGAGGGTGACTGAGCACTGGCACAGGCTGCCCAGGGAGGTTGTGGGGTCTCCATCCTTAGAGATATTAAAAAGCCATCTGACCATGGGCGTGGACAAGGTGCTTTAGGTGGCCCTGGTTGGACCAGATGATCTTCAAGGTCCCATTCCAGCCTCAACCATTCTGTGATTCTTTGGTGGCTTTGGTAAGGAATAAGACCTTTTTTCCCTTAATGGTTAGCACAGGGATCTTCATTTATGCTGTGTCTATAGAAATACATTTATTGGAAAAACAGCAAATGTGCTTTCAAGCTTCTGAACATCCATCTACTTGCTAAAACAGAAAAGCTTCTCCCTACTATATAATTGTATGAAACTGATGTCAGTTTGAATTTGGAGGACCTGCATTTTTTCATTACAGTATATTACACCTGTGATTTATGATCTGCATTGATTGCCAGTTGATTTTCGAGGTGATGATAAAAAGCTGAGGCCTGGCCACCCAAGAGAAACTGTCACACCCTTTTATGACAAAGAAATAAAAGGAATGAGGCTCAAGTTTCTCTGTTCTGAGAAAATTCCCATCCTAAGACTCTTAAAAATACACTGCCAAATGTTTTGCTGTGTGTGAGGCAGGGTAACTGAATTAAAAGAGACCATAGAAGGCAAAGGATGAGTTTTACTTCAATAACCTGTGAGTTCCTTCACTGCTGTGTATATTTAACAGAAGTACAATTATAATTTTGCACTTGACCCATCCTACATAAATTTAAAAATAAATATGAATACCCTTATTCTTTGAAATAATATCTTCAGAAGTTGAGGGGGATTTTTTAAAATATTTAGTTCTATGATATATCTATGGCCTTGTACTATGCTTTGACTATAAGCAGCAAGACTTCACTGTTACGATTTTCAGATAAATATGAACTGAAACAAATCAGAAATGAGAATGTTTCCACAAAGAAAGGCCATTCTGTCCCTCACAGGCTCTATAGCTAGGTCATGCATGTGACTTAGACTTACCGAAGCCCTCTTTCCATCTGGGTGTTTCATTTAAAGTGAGATGGAGAATTATGTACTTGGTAGCTGCAGAAGGTCAAAGATAAGTATGCAGAGCAGCATAACATTGTGTAAATATCTAACTGTGCAATCTCTGTAGATTTTAAAATAGATTTTCTGTGACACTCAGATGCTTAGCTACATGAAAGTAGTTAAAACATCAAAGAAAAACAGTTGACACTGACAATCCACTCATTTAACTTGAGCTACTACTCATAAAGAAGTACTTCTCCGATAAAAGCAAACACAAGCATCTGAACATCTAGTAAAGAGACTGTTGAAGTACCAAATAACCTTGGGTTCTTTTTTACCTTTGTAAGACATTAGTAAATAATTCAAATGTGTACCAAGACATTGGCCTGACACCCTTCTGCTCTAAAAATTGATCCATTAGTTTAACAGCACAATGCATGCAATGATATGGTGAAGTTTGTAGATATATGGCATAAGCCTGGTACGATTTATTTGGAAGAGTCCTGATTAGTATGCGGCTGATTCAGTTTCAAAATGTTGTACCTGTTTCCTGTAATACAAAACCACACTTCTTCAAATCTGCCTTCCAGAACTAGGATTATTAAAACACTCATAATCTTTCATTTAGTACTCCTCCATATGGAAATTTTCCATACAATGTATAGCACCAGGCATTCTATATGGATAATAAAATTGTTGAGAACCTTTTGGAAATTCAGTGAAAGCATAAAATATTCACTTGTTTGAGTACACAACAAAATAATTCAAATTTTTATTGCCTCTGTGGAGCACACATTCCTTACAAACCAAAGATAAATTTTCCTACAGAGAAATGAAGAAAACCTCAGGCTTGATCAAGATTTTCTAAATAAAAGATGAGATATGTTGAATACAGAACACGAAAGACATGAAATCCCATTTTACACATAGTGTCACAACTTATTAATCCCTGATCACATTTCAGAATCTTTTGGGTTTTTTGGGATTGGAAGGATTTTTGCCCCCTCAAAATCCTGTTATATGAACCTATTTATTTAGCCAATAAATAAGATAAAAATCTCTATTTGGAATCAGAATTTTTTTTCTGAAATGTGAATTTTCAAAAATTTCATAAGTGAAGCAAATCAGAAGGGTCTTTGGTCCATGTCTCAGAGTGAGTAGGTATGCAAGCACATGCCTGTGATCACAGAAGGCCAAGAGCAAAGTTTCAGTATGATGTCTTTCAAAAATGTGTGGTTCCTTCCCAACTCAGACTAGCACATTTGCTGCTCAATACCTTTAACCGGTCTGCGCTGATCTCCAGGACATTTTTCAAAATGGTAGTATGCCTTGATCCCCTTTACACTGGAACCTGGAGGCAGGGAAGTGCTGGGTCGTATGCAATAGGAGAGCATTGCTCCTGGATTATACAGATATTTTTCTGTCTTTTGCAACACTTTCTATCCTCTGCAAATGAAAGAGTACTGAAAACAAGATGGAGGAGGAGTTGACCCTTCTCTGCTCTATGGAAGTACAGAAATGGCAGGATGAAGAAGAAAGGAAACAAAAGGATCAATCCTGCAAGGCAAAGAGCTTCTGCTGAAGATGTTGAGTGCTCTTGTAATCTCAGCTACAAGTGAAAGTGCTCAACAGCAGGGACAGAAATGGGCCTTTACAGAACTCTGAACAATATAATAGGAAAGACTTGCTAGAAAGAAACATCTTTGTAAGTAGGAAAATAACACACACAGGGTGGAAAAGGACATGATATTTTGAGAACAATAGTAGCATTACAAGTGATGCCAATAAATAACATTAAGTTGATAGGAGGGGAATGAAACATAATCAGTGCTCTCAACAGTGGATACAATATGAGAGGTGTGTCCCATTGGAAGATCAGTAATTATTAGTACACTTGGGCTGACTCTGTGTACAACATCCAAAATCCAGGCGTATTCATGAATTTAGATTAAAGCTGAAAATGCTCTTTCTTTTGTGGAGGAGGTAGAGAATGATAAAGGATATGATTCTCCTGTCACATCATCTCTTACCATGTTTGACTCTGTTGACTTTAACAGGTCAGTTCCTTGTTTGCAGTGCTGGGACTGAAAAAAAGGACTGATATTCAGTAATTCTATAAGGCAGAGAATGTAGGCATATTTTACACATAACCATGAGCTGCCGAACAATATATTTTCTGTGATTTTTTTTGTTATTCATCTCTAAGCTTTAGAAGACAGATATTTGTTGAGGATTTGAGATGTAGATCCTTGCGATATGGTTTTAAAAGGGAGAAGTGCTGCAAGAGAGAATCCAGTCATGGGCCTCAATAATGTCTCGAACACTCATTGTATACAGTGAAAGCAGCAAGGCAAATATCACAGCATTTGACGTAAGTTTTTTCTTTTTCACTTAAGGCAGCCTCACTCCCATGAATATAATAACATTTGGATGAAGAGCTCGTTGAAGACTGCAATGAGACCTTTTCTGGAATGGAAGAGAAAAATGCTCTCATGAATAGATCTTTTTCTAAGAATGGCTCAGGTTACTTCCCCTTTCTATTGAGCTAGTGTCACAAAATAAGTCACCTTGATCCAGGCAGTCAGATTTCACTGGCCCAATAAATGACATTCTTTGACTGTAAGGGACAGAGAGCAGGATGTGGGTCCTTATTTGTTATTCAAGTGCATTTCAACCAAAAAATATCCTCTCAATTTTCACGGAGAGGTGTTAGCAAATGAACATGATAATTCCCTTGGTTTATTTTGTATCTGTTCAGCAAATAGGTATAAAATTGCTATCTGCATTAGCAAAAGGAAATACAAATTCTTAATTTACAGAACATTTCAGTCTGATTCTCTTACTAATAGTAACCTGTAACAATTCTTAAGTAAGCATACCACCAGGTACAAATAAACCCATGATTTCAGCAGTCTCTCTGTGTCTTCCTAAAAGCAGTAGTCTGGACAAAATCCACTTGTAAATGCTAAAATTTTGAGTATCTTGCATTTCTAATTCTGACCAGTTTGAGAAAGCACATGGACAAGATATTTTAGAATTTCAGATACACTTTCTAAGTGATGTGGAAGCAAAAACCAGAAACTGATATCTAATGACAGTTACTTCATTTGGGATTATTTATTTCATTAATAATCCTAGCCACTTAGTCCTGCCATTTCAAGACAGATTCATCTTGGCTGCTTTTCCTCTTACTACTTACCCACTCACTATATCTATCTATCTATCTATTTACCACTATCAAGCCAGGTAGATTACAGTAGAGTCAGCGGAGAGAAGATGGATAACTATGATGTTTAGTTAGTGTTTTAAAAGTACCTCTTTAACTTATTCTTCCATTCAAGGGCGTTTATTCTCTAGGTGATGTGAATATATTTCACATGTAGTTCTTTTCAAGTGCTCACTGAAATATTATGCTTTTATAATGTTATGCTTCTTTTTCTGGGAACTGTGGTATGATCACAGCTAAGCAGAGGGCTACTCAGTTATGTTATATGCCTGCATTGCAAAAGAATGTGTTGTTCAAAATCTGCTGCCAAAAGTGTTCTTCTGATATGTTCTTTCCATTTGATATCTATGCTAAATTAAAGAAGGTAGTGACAAGTACCATGTAACCAGAGCTTGGCATGTTAAACGTATTAAATGGTAAGCTGTTTTCTTAGGGTCATGCTATGCTATTAAAATATATAGGAATAATGAAAAGCAATTCATCTGTGGGAGAAAGAAGAGTTAGGGTATCATGAAATTTATAGAGGTTTTATTTTAATTTAGGTATTTATAATTTTAGGAACTTTTAAATTCTTTATTCTTCCTTTCTTCATGTGGATTTAAATCTTGTCAGCTATTTTTTTACCAAAGGGATTTTTGTATATATTAACAAATACATGCTTGATAACTGAATTATTTTAGTTTTCTCATTGATTAAATGCACTAAAAATAAATGTGCTTTTAAACTCAGTATCCCATATTTAGATTCATTTCAGCATTTTACTGAGATGCATGATTATTTTCAAAAGCTACTCTGAATCCATGAATCTGTTAGTCATTCCAAATGGCTACTCTTTGGTGTCTTTGTAGTTGGCGAAGAAAATATTTATTTTGTGTGGTTAATGATTCATCAAATATATTTAAAATGTCAGTTTCATTAAGAGATCTATCATCCCAAACTCCATTGACTATATTAACTAGGTTGGCCTATTCAGACAGATTTCTGTGTTATAGATGCCTTCAGTGTTTGTTATGACAAGCTAAGAAGTGTCACTAACATATTAAACATAGACAAAGTCTAAGACCTTATTTTTGTAATAGTGTTCAACCGTAAGATTCTGAAAATACTGACCTGCAATCTGAGAAAATATTTTCAGCTCTTGCACATTGTGTACATTTTTTAAACCTATAGGCATTTTGCTTTCCATTTCACAATACTTTTAAGACCAACCCTTTTCTCTTTAATTTGAGAACAAAGTTTCATTCATCTTCTCTCTTACTTAGCAAAATATCCTTCACGTTGTTGCCAATACTTAGCAGCTCAAATAAAATGGAGCTGCTGAGTACTCCAGGGATGTCACCACATCAGGTTCATTGTACCTTTCCAATTCATCTTCTTCAAGGCAAAAACTTGAAGTTTTTTACTATCTCTGCTTTCTGTCTTTACATCACCATTTTTACTTTTTGTTTTCCCTCTGATTCCAGTGTTGGTGTCTTCTCATGTATCCATAATGCTCCTCACAAATGAATGCTCTTTTTTTTTTCATAAGGCTCAAGAAAAGTTGGCAAAATCACCCACTTTAGTACTGCAACTCACTGAAGAAATAGAATATACTTTTCTGTAAGATCTAAAAAATTTTGTCTGCTGTTGTTCTCCAATTTTGCAAAACCTACCCAGATGTCAAACCTTCCCATAATGGTTCCTTGATTCAAATTTGATTTTGAAAACTGCTTTTCATCTATTTTACTTAATTTAAAAATTATATATTTTAATTAGCTAGAAGAGGAAGGGGCTATGGATAAGTGTAGCAAGATTTTTCTGCTATGGATATTACCTATGGATATAAAAAGTATGATGGATATTACAGCATATTTTAACATTAAAATAAAAAGAAACATACTCAAGCAGCCAGAAATTATAACCAAGACAGTATTTGCCTACTGGTATCTCCTGTTACTCAGATCTAGTTGCATGCTTTATTATTTTAGCCTTTTTCTATTATCTCCCTGTTAAGATCCAATGTTAGGATCCAATCATTATTATTATTAAGGTTCTTTGGAAATTCCTCTGCCCCAATTAAGGTGCAAACGAGACCATATGCCAGTGACAATAATATGGGTTTTATTGTATAGTAAATATGAGAGAAAGAGAAAAGAAAAGGAGAGAGAAAGAAATGGAAAATAGGCGGGGGGGGATGAGGCATGACAGAGACAGAATAAAAAGGATATCACCACTCCGTGGGTCCCACTGGTGCTTTGACGATCTTCTTCNGTTTACAGTCCAAAGTTCTTCAGGGAGATTTCTGTGGCTGTAGTTTCTTAAAAACTTTATATCAATGTTTGAGACATAAACTATTTTCAGTCTCTAACACTCCCCTTTCTCTATCTCTCTCTTTTTTTTTATTTTATGCCCTTCAGACCATACATGAGTTAAAGCTGACTGTAACTACCCGTGCTAACTTTTAACTTCAAAGAAGCCTTGCATATTTTAAGCATTATCACATCAGAGGTATATGATAACTGCTAACAATTATGAGAAAGAACTACATGAATGAATATGAGATTCTCATCAGGAATGTTTTGTAATACAAACAGTAAACAGAAAAAAAAAGCTAATAGAGCTTGAAAATAACAGCTTCAAGAAGGAGATGGCTTAAAACATTGAAACAGACTTGCTATATTATGAAAATGCAATAATAACAGAAGCTACTATTACTAAAGTAATAAAACTAAACTATTGTTAAATATGCTAATATTAACACGTTAACACTGCTATTAATTTATTTATTAAACCAGCAATACAAATAGCAATAATACAAATTGCCTTCCATCAAACCAGTCAATAAACTATGCAAAGCCTATAATCTCTAGTATAGGCCTCTATTACCTCAGGATTTCATACCATAGAATCCAGGTACAGGGCTTTTTTTAAGCCTTTATGGTTAGGTTCTTTAATATCCAGCACTATCTCATGTATTTTGTGTGAGGAACAGATAGAACAGCAGAGTACAGTTTGTCAAGAGCTATATTACCAGAATACCTAACCAATGTTTTTTTGATATTTTTTTGAAACTTTCAGAAAGTCAGTAGAATTATGATGACACCTGGAATACACAATGCTTTTTGTACCCCATGACTGATTAACCTTTGTCAAGTCTAATGAAAGCCTAATAAAATAAGTTTCTTACATGTTCAATTAAGGATTGAAATTATCTCAATTTATTACAAAAATGGAGGAACTGGAATATTTTAGATTAATTTGTGTCATAATCATCTATTATTGCTCAATTTGGAAAGCACTAAATTAGTTGTAATCATATTAAAATCATATTCCCAATTACTTACAATCGTAAAACCTCCACATATTTTATCCTTTCATATTGCAGAGACGTGTTTGTCATTTAGATCTTAATTTGTTACTGCTTTATTCTTCTTTTACAGTACTGAAACTCTAATGAAATGAAATTAAAATAGCATACTTTCCTTCAATACAGTTCTCAAATACATGTTTAAATTTCAGCAGTCAAGTAAATATGCTGAATGAAAACTGCTATTCTCGGAGTCCCTTTGAACCCAAAGGTGTTCTTTGAAAAAAAAAATAAATCACTTTAGAAAAAGTATAAGCCAAAAGTGATGCATATCATTGGATGTAGTCAGAATAGCTTTTGCAGGCTCAGGGATATCAAAGGCTTTGAGTTTCTGCCATACTTGTCCCCTTGCAGCTCATTACACTTGTTAAACCCAAGTGGTCAAGCACATTGTTCTGCTCACAAGAGATCATAGAATCATGGAATGGTTTGGGCTGGAAGAGACCTGAAAAATCATCTAGTTCCAACATTCCTGCCATGGGCAGGGAACTTTTCACTAGACCAGGTCACTCAGGCCCCCATCTAACCTGGCCTTGGACACTTCCAGGGATGGGGAATCCACAGCTTCTCTGGGCAACCTATTCCAGTGTTGCCTCATCGGCCTCACAGTGAAGAAGGTTTTCCTAATATTTAATCTAAACTTGCCCTCCTTCAGCTTAAAGTCACTCCCCCTTGCCCTATCTTTACACGCCCTTGCAAAAGCCCATCTCCAGCTCTCTTGTAGGTACCCTTCAGGTACTGGAAGGTTGCTCTAACATTCCTCCAGTGATGCCATGGTGATTTTTTGCCTTTTCTTTTATATACCTTTTATATATTCTTTATATCCTTAGTTTACATATTTGTAGCCTGCTACTGTAACTTAGTTCCAGTATTTTCCCAGGCAAGAAGGCAGGATATTCTAAAAGTCTCCCAGTTGAAGGCCTGGAGCTGTACGCTATCTTGGTTCGTCATAGAAACTAGGGTTGAAACCAGCTCTCTAGCACATATTTGTGTAAATGGGATACAAGCCACATCGAAGCGGGGGAGACTCCAGAAGTTGCCAGAATAGGGGGACATTACTTTATCTATTAAGCTTCTCGGAATCTTTGTCAGATATGCTAATTTGCAAAGTCTATAAAAATTGTGTACGTGTTATGTGCAGGGTGCATTCTCCGGCATTTTCCACCTTGACAGGTTGTGCACCTAAGGATCCTTATTAAACGAGGTTTTATCCCCTTAACCGTGTCTGGCTCACAATTCTAGGACTAGAGAAAAAGGCATCACCAGAGCCTTGTCTTCTCCAGGCTGAACAACCCCAATTCTCTCAGCCTGTCTTCGTGGGAGAGGGGCTCCAGATCATCTTTGTGGCCCTACTCTGGACTGGTTGCAAGAGGTCATTTTTCTTATGTTGGGGGCCCCAGATCTGGACACAGTACTCCAGGAGGGGTCTCACAAGAGCAGAATAGGGAGGGAGAATCAGCTCTTTTGACCTTCTTGTCACTCTTCATTTCATGCAGCCCTGGATATGACTGGCTTTCTGGCCTGCATGCACGCAGTGCCAGGGCACATTTGAGAACACTGACACGTGGAAAAAAATAGTATAATATTACACATTCTACATCAATCCTGGTTTCTTTGAAAATAAAACTACTTCAGTGTGTAAGGAAGATCCAAGCTGGGCAACTTGTGGCACATACAAGAGGCTGAGAAGTAAATGACTGCAGAATATTGCATGAATTTATCCATGTGGCATAAGAACATTGGCGTAGCAGCAACATGACTTAAGCTTTAAGAGTGAAGGAACTTAAACTACTTTTAATTTCAGTACTTACTTTTTATATTTCTAATAATGATTTTACACTTTCCCTATTTTTGTTCTTTTACTTTCTCTCTCTGACACTGTTGAATACTGGCTTGGGATTTTGTATATATATGTGTGTATATATATATATATATGTGTGTATATATATATATGTATATGTAGACATCTAAGCAAACAGATTCACAGGCATGATTCATTCTACCATGTCATGAGATTCTTTGTCATGGAAACCAACTGGACTACTATTTCCAGCACAATTGTAATTGAAGTGTTAGCAACCTGAAAAAGTATTCACATGTTCTGTAGTTCAATACTTCTGTATAAAGTGGATCCCCTTTATAGAGAAACATAAAGATGTTCTGATTGGAACTATAATTTAAAATTACCATGGAATCAGATTATAATGCTGTCAAGGTAGCAGATATATGTTCATTACTTGGAGCATTACTTTTTCCACTTCAGCAGTCCAGACATGAGAACATATAAACAATTATAATCTCACAACAAAAATCTAACAACAAAGTATTAAACTGGAGTGAATAAATATACATTTATTTCAAGTAATCAGTTGGGGGGTTTAAAAAATTAACTATAACTAGTTGGGCCTAAGATTCTTGCTTTATAACACTTCAAAGAAGCCTCAGAACCTCAGAAGCTTCTTTCTGTTTTACAGATATTTTTACCTGAAACAGCTGCGTTCTGAGTAGGCATAAGGATTCCAAGGCACATATGGTAACCAAATGGTAGAAGACCCTAGTGGGCTGCATGGTATGGTCAAACATGCACACATATGCAGGTTTCCTGAGATCCCGAGGGCCTACAGCAGTTCTGTCTTCCATTGACTAGTAGGTTATATCAATGTCAAGGAAGATTTGTAATAGTTAAATTCTAAGAGAGATTCTAAGAGAGATTTAGAAATAAAACTAACAAAGAAAGCTTTGACATGTAGAGAAGAAAAAGAACGGGCATTAACTCCTCATCACATATCAGTGTGAGAAAAAGAGAGAATTCCACAGCCTAAAGCTGAAAAGGAACAGATTGTGTACTATCATATATAGAAATGTAGATTCATAGGATTTATTCTCCTGCCTGCAGATGGATGATGAGCCAACTGAGACCTTATGGATACAGATTAAAGAAAGTGACATTGGAGTGGACATCAGGCTAGGTGACCAGGAAAAAGATGTGGACAAGGCCCTCTGCAAATAAGAGTACCCTCATGTTCTCTGCCCTGGTCCTCATAGAGGACTTCAAGTACTCCAGTATCTGCTGGAAAGACAGATAACACAGCAGGACATAAGTAATCCAGGAGCTTTGTCTCTCCAATTTGACTGTACCGATACTATGAGAGATTGTGCCGAAAGTCTTGCTAAATTCAAGGTGAATCTCACCCACTGCTGCCCCTCACCTGTACAGCTGGTCACCTCATGAAAGAAGGCAATCAGATTGGTCAGGTACGACTCGCTCTTGGTCATGCTGGTTGTTCCCATTTGTATGGTATGTCAGTAGCTTGGCCACCACTTCTGGGAAGATTTGGATTTCATTCCTAGAGACTGAAGATAGACTAATCGATATCAGATATCTATTTTATTATCTTTAGAGTAAGCTTGATGTCTGCCTTTTTTTGTCCATCAGGAACCTTTCCAATCATCTTAACTCTTGAAAATGATGAGAAGTTAGGCTCACAATGGTGTCAAGTAATCCCTTCAGCACCTTTGGATTCATCTTATCTGGTCACATGCACTTGTGTACACTCATCTTGCTTCAGTGATTCTTAACTTGATCTTCCTCTGAAGTGGGTAATACTTCACTCCTACAGACTGTCACCAGTCAGAGAAAACTGGGAATATGAGGGTATACCTAAACAGTCCAAATGTCGCTTCTTTTAGATATTGTAAGGGAAAAAAAGTGAAGACAAGCAGTGCACAGATTGTGTTTATTCTGTATGATTATACTCTGCCATGTGAGAGTCATCACCACAGTTAGAGGTGTAAAGAGTCTACATTCAAAAATTAATTTGTACTGTAAAAGAATGAAAATAAATGGAACCAGTACAATTAGTGTACTCACTGTACATCATCCATATTTTGGCATGCATCTATTTAATTGCATTACACAAAAGAAATGCAATCACAAAGGTAACAGATCTCTTATCCTTCAGACTGTGTTCTACTTGGCATAAATCAGAGAGTACTTTTTGATGATTAGAGACAAAGATCTCTCAAGCAATATTCATTTGCTATAACATAAAAGAGAAAAATCAAAATTATTACTTTTATTTTAGCCTTTATTCTGCTATGATGCCCACTAAATGCTAATTAAAAACCATTCTGAGTAGACAGTGTGAAAAGACATTCAGTTTTTCAATATATAAATTTGGATCAATTGGTAACAGTCAAGACTATTACTTGGATGAAAATCCCTTTTTTGACAGCTTATTGCCAAATAGAGCAAATATGTGAAAAGGCTGAGAATAAGATTGAGAAATTAACCCCTCTAAAGCTACTGGAGCATGGAACCATCTTTTTTTCTTCCACCGTCATCCCCTCAGTTATTCTTCCTTTTTGCTTTTCTGAGAAAGCTTCCCTAGCATTCTCAAGGTTGAAACAGTTTAGGACTTAACATATATAAGCAATGTTTTTTTTCCAGGAATTAATTAGGCAAAGAGAGTAGGTTTCATGATTATTTCCAGACTTTTTTATATTAAGGCCTACACAGCAGGAAAAAAACATCCTGGAGAAAATGCTGTGTTTTTGTAATCAAATAATTTTGCAGAAATGTACCATATTGATGACAAAGTTAGTGTGTCAAAGGGAGGTCTTGTGACTTTCTCATTCATATCACTAGTGTTAAAATATTTAACTTCACTAATGTCAAAATATTTTGTTTCACATTTATTATTTCATATTCATGAACATGTCTTCAAATTCTTCAGAAATGTTTT
Organism: Melanocharis versteri; assembly: GCA_013397845.1. NCBI lineage: Eukaryota > Metazoa > Chordata > Aves > Passeriformes > Melanocharitidae > Melanocharis > Melanocharis versteri. The sequence goes on along the minus strand of VZTG01005248.1, from coordinate 1,530,536 downwards.
TTTTTTCTAAACAGATCCTCTTTGTTGCAAATTTCACGCCACAAAAGACTCCAGTTTGAGTTTTTCATTCTAATTTGCGATAGAATAAAAGATACAAAACCAGAAGCTTGAGTTTTTTACTTGCTTTATACATCATCAATTCATGCATAGAAAAACATTTGGAAAAATACAAACTTCAAATTTTTTGTCATCTGTCAGCTCGGAGAGATGTAGCCTTCCCTTCATTCTCATTTCACCCTTCCCTGTATTCAAATTCCATCACTGTGTAAATTTGCAAATGTACCAGAAAGCCTTGTTATTCAGCAGTCCCAACTTTAGGATCTGTCTAGCTGCCTAAGATTTAGTAATGTACCTATGCCTCTGGGGTTTCTAAACAATTGTCTCTTTCACAGCAAACTACACTTAAATACAATTTGCTAGAGAGGGACTAACACCACTCCTTTGGCTGTAACAGGCAGGGGTTCTGATGTTATTCCAGGAAACCTTGCCACTGACAGATTGCTGATAGTTCTGGGAATAGAGTTCAGCTTCAGTACACTGCACTTCCCAATACCTTAATGAAATTCCTGGAAGTGCCTTTTTTACATAGAAACACTCCATGGGACAAGATAAAACCAAGAAAATGTAAGTAACATAGCTGAAAGAGGCATTTTTTCCAAGTGCCTCAAAGTTAAGGGACATAATACTGAGAATGCCAATAACCTACCTCTATATCAGTAGCTTGTCTTCTAGATGGAAAAATGTGTCTGAAAACAAAGGCATTGCAGACTCAACCATCAGTGACAAAAATATTCAAACTGCAAAGGCTTATGTGATGCATCCTCACCATACATAAATTAAAAAAATTCTGCTTCACCATTTTGCTGTTGGGGAGCTAGAGCACAATCAGGCACTATGGACTGGTGACCCATTAAAGCATTTATGGGTGGTGGTATTTACTGTTCACAGCATATGTCTTACCTATTGCAAACTACTGAAATCCATATAATCTTGAGAGTTGCGGTAGAGTGAGAGATTTGTCACAGCGCTCTGGTATCTTGGATGTGCACCCAAATATTGAAGCACTGTATAAAGTGTGGATACTGAACTGTTCCAGTTTGTGGTGTCAACTCAATAAGAAGCACCTTAGGGATGGGTACTAGTTTATCTCTTTCTTGGAAGATACAGAGAAATACCTGTTACGGTCCCACCAAGGTTGAAGGGTCATAGGTGTTCAGCATCTCCAAATATAGATGATTAGAGGCATAATCTGGAAAATACCACCAGGCACTTGGACAATTTTATTCACTCGTTTATAACTGAATTGAATTTTGGTGCTGAACATGGAAATTCTCATCGGAGCCCTGAGTTCTGAGCCCTCAAGCTTAGGTCGAGGGCTGTCTTCTATGCACACTGCAAAAAAGAGATTTAAAACAGGGTGTCTCAGATCTGAAGAAAGTGACCTCACACTGCTAGATCAGACATCCTAACAATGTTTACATGCTGAATAGCTCTACCATGGCAAAATGCCTGCTGCCACCTGAAATGTATTTTTAATGAAGAATTCTGAAAAAATCAATTATCTGTATAGTCAGAGTGACATGCTCGCAGATGGAGAGAGAGTTCTGTGTGCTGCCATAAGGTATGGTGCAAAGAGAACTATTCAGGGAACTATCACAAAGAAGTCTGAAGAACAGAACAACATAACCGTCTTGCAGACTGTCCTCAAAAAGCCTTAAGTGGGTCCCACTGGCGAGGTTAAACTCAGAAGAGGAGTCAAGTATGACAGGAACTTTTTGTCTCAGAAAACATATTCTCCTTGGAAGATATTATTGATATTTTTATCTTCCCATTCAGGGAGCAGGTAAGATGATAAGACAGGCAAACTTATGCACAAAGCAAAGAGCTGTGAGAGATAGCCCAGTGCTTATAGTTTCTGTTCATTTAATTCATGATGCAAAAAAAGGTATTTTACTTCTATTCTGTCTGTCTAAAAATATGGCGAACATTATTTGACACTTGCATAGCATAAGAGCTCTTTAATGATTGTGTCTAAAGTTCAATGTGTACAACTGTTTAGATGCACCTACAAAAATGAACCATTGTGTGGGGTGAGGGACCAGGAACATTAGCTGAGACTAGGCAAATAGTTTTGCCAAATGAAGAGCCCTGAGAAATTCAGTCACAGAAAGATGGGAAGTGAAAGCCAGATTCTGATCCCAAGACACAGTCAACAGCCCATAGCCAATGGAAAGTGCTGAATGGGATATTTCTTCTAGAAAGGCCATTTGTGAAACATCACAGTGAGACTTTTTATCAGCTATTTGCAAAGAAACAGACATTTACCTTCTCCTACAAAGTGCCCCAAACCCTACCTACTTAATCTTACTGCGTTAGTACACGTTTAAATCTTCCTCTTGCAGTCATAATAATTGCACAAGGTTCTTTTGTTTGTTCTCCAATCCTGTATCAGCAAAGGCCAAAAGTCTATTAGGAAATTTCAACGATAAATGAAATGGGTGAATAACTTCTCCAGCAGTACTTCACATTAGTCTTCACTGTCTCCCCAGCTCTACCTCTAAGTAGAGCTTTGTTGAATTCTGTCTGTATACATATTTTTACTAAGCCTGGAATTCAGCAAAAGTCTGATGAAAGTAGTTTACTTTTAACAGGTAAAGTCAATGCTTTTATACCTAATCTGGTATTTTATATAGTCAGAGTAATCTTTAAAAGATGTATTAAAGTTGTTTTTTTTTTTTTAATTATGCTGAAAGAAGTAAAGGAATGTTCATGAATAGATAATTAAATTTAGGGACTATAGTAATTTTAATTATATTTACTTTGCTAATCAGAGACATTGGGAGTTGCATCCATTTATTGAGATCTTGACAGGTTTTATCTAAGAGCATTTTATAATTAAAATCATATATTAAGTCCTTGCTTGAGATAATAAATATTCCTAGGTAATTTAGCATGGAAAAAAAGGTCTGTTCCTCAGCTGAAAGGGGACAGAGCATATTCTGGAGGAATGATTTTGTACACGACAAGCTCCATGCAATAAAATCTAAGGTTTAGAGGAGAAATTCTTAGCCTGGAGAAAAGGAGGCTCAGGGGAGACCTTATCACTCACTACAACTACCTGAAAGGAGGTTGTAGCCAGGTGGGGGTGGGCCTCTTCTCCCAGGCAACAAATTACAGGACAAGAGGACACAGTCTTAAAGCTGTGCCAGGGGAGGTTTAGGTTGGACATCAGGAAGAACTTCTTTACAGGAAGGGAAATTAAACATTGGAACGGACTGCCCAGGGAGACAGTAGAGTTATTATCCCCGGAAGAGTTCAAGAAAAGACTGTATGTGGCACTCAGTGCCGTGGTCTTGTTGACAAGGCGGTGTTAGGTCATGGGTTGGACTCAACGATCTCAGAGGTCTTAAACTAACTGATTCTGTGATTCTTTGAAAAAAAAAAAAATCTTAGTTTAACATTTTGGGTTGGAGGAGCAGAGTACAAGGACTTCCACCTACTGTTTTGATCCAAATGAATATTAATTTTGTTCATTTTATAGTCTGTTTCTAATAGTCTAGCAGCTTCTACAATATAAAGAAAACTTAATTTTGTCAGGAGAAAAAAATCTGTCTTTTTTTTTTTCTGACGTCCTGCCTGGCCACATTCTCAGAAATTTGACAACAGCTGACAAAGTCAGTGATGCAGAAATGCTCAATTCAATTTGTTGAAGGATAGAAATATTCATGAGGATAATCCAGACTCGTGTTAATTTTGGGGTAGCATTCCATTATTGCCCACAGCCACTTTGCACATCTTTCTAGAAATGGAATGTTTATTTTTTTTTAATTCACTAATGCCATTACAGAATGAAATTCCACATCTCAAATATTTCCTCTTTCTGCTTCCTGGATCCTTCCTTACATATTGGTAGCACATATGATGACCTTAAGGGCCATAGAAAAATAAAGCAATCCTAGTAGGATTGAACTTCAGTTTATTGAATCAGATTCACGCAGTACAAACCAGTTGTTTGCACAGAGATTCCATTAGTGGAATCTATCCTAAGGGGTGAGGGGCTGCCCAGCTCCTTCTGAGAACTATGTCACTGCTTTAAATTATGGTTTTGTTGATAAAAGTCAGGGATGTAACCCACTAGATCGTTCTCCCAGTACCCATATCAAACAACTAAGTAAGCTCACATTCCTGATTCTCATGCTGAAAAACTAGAGTGCAGAGAGAGTATTCCACTATCTCTGTCTTTGGGGTTTTTTTTAAATGCTAAAAGCCCTTTGTACTTTGGAAGTGGAAGTTATATCTATTACAACTTTGTACCTATCAACGTGCTATTGTGTGAAATTTTAGGGCAGGCAGGTAATACTTGTCTGGTACTTGCATCTCTGTGGCATGAAAGTAGACATCTACGTAAGTCATCAGCAGTTGGAAAACAGCTAGACACAGATGTTGACTTGTGCATACAATATGAATGTTAAAATCTCAACAATAGTATTTCAAAGAGCAGCAATACCGAAGTGATATCTTAACATTTTTTAGTTGCTGTCCTTGAATTATATTTTCATACTGTGCTCTCACCAGAGTCCTTTACAGTTGATTGCTTTCCCCCTGCCCCAAGCACAGCACTCCATAAGATGTACCACTGAGAAATAAAATGGTGATATAAACCCTAATATGCTCACTCTTGGATAGAGTAGTGCTCTGGGTATACAAACATGTCTTTCTAGCACAGATTTGAGGCTAATTAAATATCAGTTGTGTTGTAAAACATTTAAGATCATTCTGCCTTTAAGTGTTATCAAGACTTTTTAAAGCTCTCAAAGTGGCACTAAACAGAGGAACGTACATGTTTAAGTACTGATCTCTTTTTCTAACTGAGGTCTCCAGGTTATTCAAATTTTAGAAAGAAGGTATTCCTTTTTGGAACACAATTTACAGCTATCCAGCTTTAATTGGCAAATTCTACTAAGATAAAAGTAGTAGCGTGGTGAACAAGCACCAGAAGAGAAGTAGTAGCTGCTGGAGCCTTGGTAGATGTTGAAAACAGCTGATTATTAGGAGTTCTTAAAAAACTTGTAGATCTTCATACATGCTGTGAAAGGAAGCATTTTGTTAAGATTCCAATGAATCTTTTGCAAAGTATGTGGAATGAAGATTATAACTTCATAATAATGCACACACATCAATCTTTAGCATGATTATTTTCATGGAAGATTAATAATCATGGATAAATGTATAGCTTTAATATTGTCCTTCACTTGTGATTTGTTTAATAAAAACACAAACCGTTGTGAATATAACAACATAAATACTTAACACTAAATTTAAGGGGTATTTTTCAGCAGTGATATTACTAATGGGAATAATGCCTGAGAGGATTTATTCACATGATATGGCCTATCAGGAGTTTGAAACTACTTAAGACTGTTAAAAACTTTTTAATATATGCCTAAATGTCAAGAAACAAAACAAAACAGAACGAAAAGGTTGGATTCAATTCTTGAGAAATATTACAGTTCTTTTCTGGTTATTTTAAAAAGTTTTTAGTAGGAGGACTTTTACAAACATGTATCTTACATAAAAGTGCTTGGCCATATCAAAACATTGATTTTAAAACACTATTCAGATTACTACAAAGGCATTGTGTTACAATTTTGGTTTCTACTTTTACATTTTCACGCTCTTTAATGCCCTGTCCACTTATCTCTTTTTATTTATGTAGCAAATGAAGAGCCTGGATATCATTTTCCATCAAGAGGCATGGTTTTTGTGAGAGCAGAAAGTCAGTCTTCTACAACACCTATAAATCATCAGTTTTAATCTTGTAAAACAATTAAGATTTTACTGGATATTACTATGATAGAAGCAACAGAACTCAATAGAATTTTCTTAATTACTTTGCAACTTTTGCATTTTGAATTATACTAAGCTTCCAAAACAGTAGAATTGTCTCCTGTATAAGAGTAACATTCTATTACATATCATTATTATCAGTGCTGTTTCCTTCTTTAACATCCTACTTCTTATTAAGCTAAAACACTGTTCAGATTTGATGCTTCTTATACTAATTTTGCTTTATGAGGTTTATCAGGGCTCAAAATAATAAAGTAAATCAATCTCCAGTACTGGACTGAGATATTGTAAGAGTTTAATAACTTTCCTTTGGTTTTCTGTTTAAACAAAATGGAGTCAAAAAAACCCTTTCTTCCCCAAAATCCTGAAAAAATACCAAACTGGGATATGTTCATTTCGCTACTTCCACACTTTAAGGAAGGACCATAAGTGAAAAACTGTAAAGTACTTTATGAATTTTTTGTAGTATTTATGTGTCAAACATACCATGCTATATTAATTTGGAGAAAATTGCCTGTTTCATATATCTGTGTTTCATAGGTACATGGTATGTCATCACAACATGGTGTGCTTTGTGTGCCATGGGCAGGTTGAAGCCAAACATGGATAGAACATTTGAGTCACACGTTGCAAAATTATACATGTTTAAATTTCTCTCCAATAAGAAGGCAATTCTATTTAGCACCACTATAAACTTCATACCACATTAAACCAGGGTTTATCACATTATCACATGTATCACATGCAGCAAAACTGAAATCAGACTCAGGTAAAGAGAACCACTTTCATGGATGAAGGTTTTTCTCGAAATGAAACGCTGGCAAGACCTTATTTGCCCCATCATGGCTGGTATTAGTCCATGTCCAATGTTAAATGCATTCAGTGTTCTACAGCTGGAATTGCTGTCCCTTCAGTACCTCTTCATTGACTTGACTGATACGCTAGACGTGTGTAGGCACGAAAGGAAAGGTAAAGCTCTTCCATGGACAATTAACTATATTACTCTGCTTTTCATGTTACAGTAGCTATGCTACTTTGCAATGTCCAAACATCCTTGGGAAGTTACCATTTTGCCTTCCAGTAAACAAATGAGCTTATTATTTTTAACTCATTCTCACAGTGAAATTGATTTCTGGCCATTAGGTCACTAATTCTGAAGTCAATGTGGACAGATACAAGTATTGTTTCAACTACTTTACAGCTGAAGAAACTGAGCTTAAGGCTCAGCTTCAGGTGAACAGCCTGAATTGCAGAGATACTGCTACTCAGATATTACATTAACTAAAACCAATGGAAAATTTAAGTGCAACTTCTGAAAGGCCATAAGTGAGTTACCTAAGGCTACAGAAACAGTCATTATTTGAGGTGGGTTTAGAGCATCTTTTCTCACAGAGAGATAAAACCTCTCTACATATGAATAATGTATGGCTCATGTTCAGTATTTCTGCTGGGAAATCTTATAGCACTGAACAAAGGGTGTGTGCAGTTCCTCACATTTTATAAATGGCAAAACAGAAAATAAAGAAAGGGCCAGTCATATGTCTTAGTTTACTCACTGTCAAGGGAAATAGTAAAGTGATGATATTCATCAAGTTTATGCAGTGGCTATCTTCATAATACGAATTTCCTTCCTTCCTCATAGGGTTTGGAATGAGTTAAAAATTATATGAAATCTTTATTAAATGTTTCCTTGTTAATCTATCATGTTACTTTAAACATTTCCCTAATGCAGTCATATCCTATTAGTAACCAACCACCCTCATTAATTCAATTGAAAAAGTGTTTTAGCATATTGACAGTGTTTTTATTGAATTAGTGGAGATGATTAATGGTAGTGTAATTCAATGGAAGCAGCATACCCAAATCTTAGTTAGACACCCTAGACTTGCAAAGGAACTTACTGTTTAAAATCATATTTGTCATTGACAATAAAACAGCCCAAATGTTGACAATTCTTGTAGTTGTCCATAGTCAAGACATGGGACTTGTTATCTTTAGATATTGCAACACACTTCATAATATACACAAGAGAAAAGTGCAACAAAACATAAAGTTCACCCATTAAAATGCTCTCTTTTGTCCCTGAGAATTTTTAAAGATTTTTGGTGCCCGCTTAAGGATAGAGGCCATATTTTGGATAAGAGCAGTGGAGCAATGAAGCGGCTTTATTCAGCTACATAGCAGTTTGTTCCATTTTCAAGGGAGGTGTGATAAAAAGCTTGTAGACACATATTTGTTTAGAAGTTATGTTTGGGGACATGGAGAATTTTCCCTTGTATTCATCATTAGCTAGGTCACTCAAGCATAGGTATTTTTGTGTATCAAGGAATAGGCTCTTCAGCTGAAATCTGTGATTTTTTTTCCTCAAATGGGTAACAAATGTTTCAGCAAATAAAGTAGTAATTTTTCCCATGGTTATTATAGAGAATATAAAAATTTCATGAGCAGAAATTAAGTACAGCCCATTTGAATCCTGACAATATACACTTAATTAAATCTTGCTCCCATTTCACCCCTCCAAAAAAGACTAGATACAAAACCAAAAATTAACTTGATGCTAATGTTAGGTTTTATTACAAATTAATATATTTGAAACCACTTAGAAATAAGTAAATACAGTGAGTTAAAAATAAAACACAAAACCAAAATGAAGTAGAAAAAGAAAAGCAAACAGCAAATGTAGGTAAAAAAGAACCGCTGTCCTTTTCATTTTTCTTTTTTACTCTCAATTTCTTTGCTGTCATAAAAGGGACTGTTTATGCACTATTTGATTCTCACCTTCCAGTGGCTTTAATAAAATAACATTGATGAGTGTAGCATCTAACCTTACTTATTTTTGTACCAGGGTGACTAGAAAGCAGTGTTTCCCTCAACTGTGCTATCATGTTTTCAATGAAAAATTTTACATATGTGCCCACATTTGACATCTTTATTTTGGCAACACATTTCCCTCCCACCTTTGTAGTATCTTCAATGGCGTAAGAGCACTCAGTATTTTCTTCAAGAACCAGCGGACATAAATTTGATTACAAGAACAGTAAAAGTGAGCACCATGTCTAGAAAACATCTGGTGCGTGCTTTTTGCCGTTCCCAGTTACAATCCTGGATCTGTTCACTGCTGTCTGCTTTCCAGCTCTTTGACATGTCTGGGGAATTAGACTTGTCAGATTTGTCTGAATCAAGCCTGTATCACACTAGTCTCATCCCCTGGGCCTTGTGGGTTTCTCTGAAAAGTATCCGTTCTCCTCACACTGTGTAAGCTGAGCAACCTGCATTTCTAGTGAGATGCCTGACTGGAAATCCCAACTGACATTGTCAAAAACAGGTGACTCTTAAGTCTGTCTAGTGATGGGTAAGCTCATCTAGTTAGAATAGGACAGTATTAAAGTACAAGGCACTTGGGGCTTCTGTAAAAGTGAGGGCTTCTTTTTTACAGTGTACAGTCATTTAGACCCATACAAAGAGATTCCAAACTATGATCTTTCTGATCTGATATTTTTTGCAAACTCTAGATGTATGATACACACAATGTTGTAAGTGGACCCAAAACTTCACTTCTTTCCCAGTTTCCCAAGCTCAGACTACAGTGATACAGACCAATTAACTAGTAACATTAAAGGCACAAATTTTTCCCCATGTTGCATGTGACTTCATTCATCTTGCTCTCATTCAGGTGCTGATGAACCAAAAGTTGCTAATTGCAGTGGAAAGTGAGGGTAGAACTGGCTGTTGGCAGTGGCTTACCAGAACATGACAAAGGGCCATTTCCTAATTCACTTGAGATTCCTTCCTGCCATTCATCGGGGCAGTTATTCACAGGTTTGTGGTAATAACCTGCATAAGTTTTGAAATCTAATTATGAATTTAAAAAACAGAACAGCAAAAGTTAATACACCAGCAACTAGGATCATTGAGTCACAGTTGCAGAGAAACCAGATAGCCTTTGCACAAGTAATGTAGAGTCCAGTCAGTGGAGTCATTGTAAAGATTTTATCTCCTTAAAAAAAATAAAACAGGAGCTTCATGCTGCATAACAATTCCTATTTCCAGACTTATAGAGAGGGAAACGAGATGGACAAAAAGTATTTCCTGACCTAAACTAGATTAATATGAAAGAAAGACTAAAAAAGGAATGTGACTATATTTAAAAAGAAACCAGAAGTGTAATTTTCTGATATTCCAATTTACAAAGAACTTTAAAATCAAGCAAATACATAATTACATGCATAAAACTTCAGATAGTGAGCTGAAAAGGTTCAGTATCTTATATTTATGGTTTTGGAAACCTAGGAATATGTTTTCTTGATACTGACCTGTGATTTTCATAGTTCATCCCAAATCAGATCAGTCTTTTCTGAAATACCAGATGGTATCAATTATGTAGTTACAAAATTTTGATAGAACCTTTACAGTGTATTACTAACTCCCTCTTATTAAAAAAATCCCACATTTTGTGATGTGTAATTTCACTGCTTTAAGCGAGTTGGTTAAAAATTCTGTGAGCAGATAAGACTGAAAAATTTCAGAATTCTATTAAATACTTCCTATGTTTGTTTGTTTTTAATGGCACCAAATCTTCTACAGAGATTTTTCCCAGTCAGTTCTGACCTTTGAACTGTTCTGCACATTTATTTTTGTGTAAACATAAGGCTAGTCAAAGTGGAAGATAAACAGTCTTACTCACCTTGCTTCAAAAATCTGCATGTGTCTTTTTGAACCTGCATAATGCACCACAGATAAGTATGAGACATAATGAAGCACAGTATTCTACTACTGTATGCCTTTGTTGGTAGATCTATCTTGGGACTTCATTAGTATGTGACTCTTTTGCAGTCAGTCAATGTACATCTCAGATTGTTATAACTCTCTGAAAAACCAGGGAAGAGCTGAATATCGTTCTTTCTTTTCTCATACTTGTTGGTGGGAACAGAGATAAATTCAAATTTGTCCTTGCTGATCCCCAGCCAATAAGATTAAAAAACCTTCTAAAAATAGCTTCCTATGAGATGCATACACATAAGGTAACTAATATGATGTGACTTACACCCACTCAGTGACAATTTTCATAGCCCTTACTAGACAAAATTACATGGACAAGAAGAGTAAGATACTATATCATCAGGAGAAATTACCATATGTGCTCATGACTAGAATAAGTTAACCCTTCCCAGTTCCTCCCCCAAATTTAAAAAATGAGAGAAAAACAAACAATGAAGACTAGAATCATAAACTAATAGAGTGAGAATTATAGACTGAGTGATTTAGGTCAGAAGACACTTCTGGAGGTCTCAAATCCAGCCTTTCCTCTCCTCTGCCCCCAAACTCAAAGGAAGGACAACTTAGATCACATAACCAGACTTTGCCCAGTCGTTTGAGTATGTCTAAGAATGCAGAGTCTCTGTGCGACTGTTCCTCTGTTTGGGCGCTTAATGGTGATTTTTTTTTTTTTTAATATTTACAGAATTTCCTTTTTTGCAACTGGTGACCATGGCTTTTTTGTCCTTTCTCTGTGCATATGTAAGATGTCTCATCTCCTCTATAGCCTTTCTTTAAGTGACTGTAGAGAACACTATGTCCACCTTCAGTCTTTTATTCTTCAGGTTTACCTAAATAAGTGGACTTCAACTTCTGTGCTGTGTGTTCCATCCCCCGACCACCTTGGTGGTATGTGGGGCTCTCACTTCAGTAAGAGCAGTCTCTCTTGCACTGGAGAGCCTAAAACTAGACTACAAATATGGCTAGCAGAATACCTATTTCAGAAAAAAATTCTGATTCTGAAGATTTTCCTTCAGTAACGGAATCCGGTCATTTTGCTATTGTCAGTTACATAGTGTTACTACCAAATGCTTTCTATTTTGTCTGTAAAGAATCTTAGCCTTTGTCCATCCACATTAGTCTAGACTGCAGACTCAAGTGGCACACAGGTCTTCGCAGATACGCTTCAAGGAGAATCTCAAAATTATGAATATTTAAAAACATGGTTAGTCTATGCCAGAAATTGAATTGGAAAGAGAGTCCTGTTACCATTACTGTATCCTTTCACATTTTTTTCTTGAAAGCCCACCTATAGAAAACCAGTTATTCCCAAAGTGAACTTCATATTACTCAATCACTTGAATGTATCAGTGCTGGACCAGTCTGTAGTTTATAGTCCTAAATACAGTCTTTGTAGTTAGATGTTTTATTTGCTTTCCATTCAGTTCCTTTATCTAATAATTTTTCAATTTTGGTCTTAAAAGCTAACTATGACAAGGAGGTGGAGGAAATCCCACATCAATAAACTCTAATTTCAGACTCCTTTTCACAAGAAACAGTAGTCTGCTTACACTCCACTGCTTTTACAGCCCTTACTCAGAGAACCGAGATTTCAGTCTATGTGATTTATAATTGGAAAGCATAAACTATAACATTCACCTGCTGTTCATATCCGCAAATGAAGTGATACAAGGCAGTTTCATCACTCAACATAATAATTGGCATGAACCAGCTCCGGTATGCAGTATTCAGATCCCTAAGGTCCACTAACAAGTTGCTGTAACTACATGCAGCTGTAGAGGACAAAAAGCAAAAAACAGCACACTGTTATTCATATCACAATTGTTTTGATTAATTCATGTGGAGGAAGTAGAGAAATCTGCATCGGGTTTTGTCTTGATCTTACAGATGTTACTGTAAACTGAAGCTGACCCTATTGATATCAAGGTCTCAAACTAGCCTCCAAATGATACTAGAGAAGAAAGAACTAGAGAAAAGCAGCAAGCTTTAAAAAAAAGAAGGGCCAAAATTATTGTGAGTAATCTCAGAGTGATCTGCTCCTCTGGAGTGTTAATTGCAGTATTGAAATTTGGTACTTCACTGTACAAAAATCCAGGCTTCTTTCTTTGTTTTTAACCTACAAAGATTTTAAAATAATCCAAATAAGTCATTGCCAATTCAGTGGAACACTTCAGCATGTATATGACTTAAAACAGCACTGAAGTCCATTCATGCCACTTTTATTATGCCCTGTACAAAAAAACCTCAAACACTAAGGAAACAAAACTTCAAGATTGTGGCTCCTGCCACTCAAAATCTTGAAAATTCTCATAAAATTTCACTGACTATGCTGTGTTTCTGTGACTTATTGTTCCCTGATAGGGCTTGTGGCTAAGAATGCCATAAAATAATGCATGCAGAAAATAAGGTGCAGAAAAAATAAATCCTTAGCTCCTTCTGAGATTTTCTTTTCTCCCAATGCTACTGAAAAATACGGGATTAAAATAATCACATTTCAAAAAACGCTGAAATAGGGAGGAGAGGAGATTTTTCTGAATAATTAAATCCCTGGGTGGACTGTTAAAAAAAAAATAAGGAAAATGTAATGGTACAGGCAAAGAGACGTCCGTATTTCCTCTCTTAAGATGGATGGGAGATGATGTGATACAACTTGATTCCTCATTACCATCAGTAGAGCTCTTAAGTACACAGCTGTTTCTAGGCAGGTGGAGATTTTTATGGAATTATCTGTGATTAATCACACATTAAATATGTGAGTAATCTGCTGGTTTGAAAACTGATAACAATAGATGTGCATTTCTCACAGTCACATAGTATGCAAACATCAGTTAACACACTGCCTCCTCTCAAAGTTCTACAGGAGGAAGCTTTTGCCTTTGGTCTTCAATTTTATCAGGAAGGAAACAATTTTCTGCTCAAAGATTTCTGTCATGAAAGATAAAATATGAAGACTTCCTGCATATCAAATAACCATTTCTAAATATAGTGTAATTTGTAAATGGTTATAGCAAAAATGCAAGCAGAAAAGATAGACATACCAGTGATTCATGTAAAAGTAAATAATCGCACATTGGGAAAAAAAACACCATTAACATTAAATGGTGACTTTGCAAGGGAACAACTTCTAGACCACAGTGCTTTTTAGTTTTTTTATGGTATAATGATAGGAGGAACACACAAATACAGAGACTCATAGATGAATAGCAAATTAAGCTGGGCAAGTACTGTGTTATAAAATGAATCTGTTATGTGTAAATGCATATGCATTCTTGTAAGTCTATGGAATGGTCTCTGTTAAAAATTTCAACATTTATGTAAATTAATGGCATCTTTACTTATGCTTGGATATTTCTTTTGCTAAATCCAGGAAAGTACTGTCATTTCTAATATCACTCTGTAGTAGAGACTGGATAAATGTTGACCTTTTTTAGTCAACTGGTATACCTAAGACAAACACAAGAGTAGACATAATGATGAAAAGACTTCCCTTTGTTGGAAGGAAATGTTAGCAGTTGGTTTTGTTTTCTGTGTATCTAAACTTAGTCTTGCCTAGTGACTTGTTTTTGTAAAGCAAAAAATTGTTCTTGACCTTTCAAACCACTGTGACAAATATGCTCTATAATCAGACGTGGGTTAGTGACACTACAATAGGAAAGTGACAGTCATTTACAAAGCTGGGTTTTTTTAACACTTAACACATTAGTTATTAAGTAAATTAGTTTGAAACCCATATTTTTAAAGGCAGATGAATAATTAGACCTAGATGTCTCAGTTTAAGAGAGAAAAAAAAATAATAGCAATAACAAGGATTAATTTTTTAAACAAAACTAGATATGTCTTAGGTGACAAAAATATCTTCTTTTTTTGTCTTTGTCTTTCAGTCTACAATGGCATATGAAGTATGTACTAAATATCTATTTTAGAGCTCCTGAAAATAATCTGTTCTGTAGAAAGCTGGCATTTGCAATCTTTATTATGATTCATAACCCAGCTTGATGATGCTCATAATGCCGAATGTTGTTTCTACACAGATTACTCTGACTAACTCCACCTGCACTGGGACCCTATCACGTTAAACTCTGCTAGACTCTAGACAAGGACTGGATTGTTTACATCCTGTCATCATCTAATGCTGCAGGTATCTAAAAGTACTAGATATTGTCTCATCTGTTCAAAAGCTTACCATGAGACCTAATTTAATTTGCTTTAATATACCCAGAGAGACCCTAATCTGTGATGATAGCAATCCATCTCTCATCTGGAGCTTCAGTCTTTAGCTTGGATAACTGTCAATATCCAGAGATGCACCTGAGCTGACAGTGCTCATCTTCAATATCAGAAAGTTTTGATGCCTATGGGTAACTACTCTTTATAAACTCCGTATTTTGTCAAATAAAATCCAATCCTAACTTTGTGGTTTGGATGACCCTGTGGAGTGACATCATACCATCCCTGCAACTCGGGAAATTGAGGCATTCTGCCTAAGGATCACTTTTTCCTCTGCCAGGTTTTTAGGTATCCCACTGAAACCCAAATGCTTAATTCTAATGTTTCATGTCCTGAGGTACCTAAATTGATCATAACAAGTCTAGATCTCTCTTTTATTCTTTATCTCAGGAAGGCAATAACTATTGTGTGCAGCGGATGGAGAGGGCTCTGAATTACTGGATTTCAGGAGGTTACTTCCAAAGCAGTGATAACAAGGAAAGTACAAACAACAATTATATACTATGACCTCCAGAGAAAGCCTCATTGAATGAGCTTCCCTTGTGTACTACAGCAAAGTTGCTGTGTGAGTCTTTGCATGAAGCTGAATTCTTGCTTTCTTTTCTTTTTTTCAGTGAAATCATTCTTTTTCAATCCCACCCCTAAAAAGATGTATTTACCACAACACCTTCAGCAAAGACTGCAGAAACCATGAAGAACTGTTGGATTAAATCCGCTGTTTTTCTCTGGTATCATTGCAATTACAGACTCTCAAAGTGGGGTCTGACCAAGGATAAAACTTGCCTGTATGTTGTATAGCAGTCTAGGCAAGTCACAAGATCATGGTAAACAAAAGATGTTGCAGTTTTCATGTCCTTCTTCCGGCTACCATAGGTCCAAGGTCACTCAGTTTAGGCACTAGCTTCTGCTTTCATTCAGCCCTGGATAAATGTATGTTTTGGAAGAGGGATAATTCTCCAGTGTCTCCTGCCTAGGAAAAAATAGAGATGAACTCTGAATCTCTAGAGCCACCTATTTACTGCTAAGTGTCTGCTGTTAAGAATTTTGGGTGTTGCTTGCCATCTCATCATCCTCTGAAAAACATTACAGCAGAACTCTGTCTTCTCTGGAATATCAACCATCTATCCCCAACATCTTTTCTTTGCAATTTAAAAGAAGCTGGGGTTTATCCTAAGCTGGGAGAACAAATATCGAGGAGAACAAATATCAAGAAGCATTAGGTTTTCCTTCCTGTTATATTTATATAAAAATGGAATAAGTTATAACTATCATTTGCTTTACAGAGTGAGGAGATAAAGTAACCTTCTGTGTACAGAAGCACCAAAGCTTCACAATCCCAGTTGCCAAACACTTTTCAAGGGCTGAATGGAAATCACAGATTTTCTCTTAGAAATTGTCTCAGCTGCTGACATAGTACTTGTTCCCACTCTTATTAAAATCACTGGAAGTTCTACAGACCTGGGTGAGAGGCAGGAATATGCTGTAACTGTATTCTGCCCAGTAGCCATACAGCCTAGAATTGCAAATAGATGAGGAATTTGGAAAACTAATTTTTTCCTAATTTTTTAAATTTTATTGTCTAACTTCAGCTTTTTAACATGGAGATCAAGATTTTCAGCGCTAACAGCTAACATAGCTAATGCATATCAGAAACCTGACATGTTTCCAACTTCCCCACAATTTTCAGTTGCTATTTTTCTAAAAGCATAGATTAAATGGCTTTAGTCCTGCTCTATGGTGCATTAGCCCACAGAGATCTTTCACTGTCCCTACAAATGCTGAGCATATAAAGCTAGTTCCTTGTGTTGAGTCACTGATTTCAGTAGAGTTGCTCTAAGAACACATTTGGCCCACCATCTCATAACTGCAGTTTAGGAAAACAGTCTCTATTGTTTCTAACATCAGCACGACTATTGAAAAGTAAATTTAAGGTAGGAACTGAATATTAGTGATTTCTTTTGGTTATTATTCCTGATAAATACCAAGCTATGCTAAGGACATCTGCAAGCCTATTTATTTATAATTTGATGATTAGGAGCAAATAGCATAACTATTAAAAAGCCTCCCCATTGCTAAATTATTCTTTACATTTTTATTCTGTTTATTTTTTACTGTAATTGTTTCTGTCACTTCTCTTTATTCAGAAACACTCCCCCTTTATCACAGCTTTTTAAGGTACAAAACAAACCAACCAGTCAAGCAAAAAATAAATCCACAGCGAACTGTAAATTTCCAAATGGCAAGGGCATCTTTCACTTCTTTCGCTTCAAACATAAGGCTTCTACTTTAAAGGTGGGATACAGCTAGTCTTTAGACCATGCATGGTAGTCTTGATTTCCCTATTCAGACAGAGGACTCAGCAGGATAAGTGAATTTCTGGAATAAAATGGATTTCATGGTTTTCCACATGAAGTAGAAGACTTCCATAGGATTTATATAATTACTGGGGTTTCTGTGGCTCTTCTGAAGAAATTAAAATTCACTCTATTTGCTAGGAACCTTAGTTATGTACCTGTTGGGAAACTGTGAAAGAAACAGGCTTTATTAGAGTGCTTTTCTCACAATCTGTGCTTCAACCTCTTGTTGCACCTCGTAAAGGAGATTGCTTTTCTTTTCCTTTAAAGGTTTTATGTTTGTAGGTTTGCTATTAATCTAAAGGGGTTTTGGCAGCACAGCCAGTTACTTTCCTACTCAGCCAGCCATTACTACTGAATTAATTTACTGGTCTGAATCTGCTACTGTCCTTAAAGGAAATGCCATATTCTCATTATATCCTTCCATTATACTAAACATACTGCCATCATTTAGGTTATGTCAGGCTCTAATGACATTTAGTGACATTTCCCGTTACTATTAGGGCTAGTTATCCACTCATGGTCACAGTCTGCTTCTTTATATCTCTAGGGTGGTTTTAATAAGACTGTGTGGGGACAATGGCTATATTAGCACTTCTACGTAAGTCTTTTGTGAACTGTACTGAAGATCTCCAGAATTTTTCCACTGTCTTATGTATATTTTTTGATTCATTATGCAACATCTACCAGTGTAATATGCTTTGAAGCCATTGGGTTGGTTCTGCCGTGACAAACAAATTTAGCTGTCCTCTGTAATGTAGCCTCCTTGTATTTTTTTTAAAGTAGATATCTTCTAAAATAGTAAAAAACTCTCAGGCCTATGGGAACAGCAAAAATTCTTAAATTCAGTAATGTCTGCCTGTTAGATCCTGATCACATGAAGTCATATTTGTCACTAAGTCATATTTGTTTACAAATATTTATTGGCACAAATTTCTCCACCTAGCTTGATTTGTTCAAAAATTTAAAGAGACGATGCTTTTTGAAAGAAATTTGAAAACTTAATCATCAAGCTCTGAATACCAGTTTTATCTTAGTATTTTTTTCTTTTTTTGACAAACTAAACAAATGAAGGCTCGACTAGAAAATCTTGGAATTTATTAAGCATGATTTTCTCTGGACCTCAGATACAAAACAACTGGGCTATATTTGACTAACTGTAGCTCAAGACTGTCAGTGCTTTATCTCCCTTACATTCATTATCTGCCAATAATGGGAGGCACAATGGGTCCTGAAGATAGGGCGGTGGATTTGGTCTCAGGATACTTCACTATTCCTGGTCTTGCTAATGATCTGCCCTGTGATACTGAGTAAATTGCTCCGCCTCTCTTTGTCCCTATGTCTCTTTGTCATGAAGATAGCTACATAAAGCACTTGGAGATCTAAAGATCTTTGAGTTATATGCTATTATCATTTATTATTTATTCTCTGCTCTTCTGTGTGAGTTTTTAAAAGACATTCTCTGCCAACTGATGCACATTTTTCTGAGGCAAGCAATCCACACTTGTCTGAAGAGTCGGGCTGTGAGCACAATGGGAGACAGGGTTTTTTTTCATCTTGTTTCCATAGAGTTCTTGTACAGATAAGTCTCTTACATAAAAATTACGAGCTGATCAGGTAGCCAAGTGTATGGGTTTTCAACACGGATATGCAATCTTACAATTTATTTCTATGCATTTCTAGTGCATCATTATTCAAGGTAGAATATGGTGTGCTTGGCTAAGCAGAAGACTGTTTGAAGTTCATTGACACCAAATGCAATAATATGGTAAAGAACTAGCTGGTACAGACTGGAAGCCATCGTCTACCCATAGCTGCCACTCTAAATGCCATAATGCTGAGGATTTTCTCTGCCAGAAGCAGGCTGCAAAGAGTCTTTAAAAAAAAATAATTTGGGGAAAAAAAAACCAAACCAAAACTTTTTCCTTTTTTCCAATGTTATTCCATACTGGATTTTAGATTTTCTTTGTTTGCCAGCCCCAGCTGTTGTTTTTATTAACTCTCCTCAAAAGCTGGCAATAATATCATGAGGCTCTATCAGACCTTTTTCTTTGACTCTTAACGCCCACACAGCTGAAGCAAATGTGATGGGTTGTAGTTGCACAACAGTTTAGTAAGCAACAGAAACAGTTCAAAACTTGGAGGTGTACCAAGAAAAATTTTCACCTTCATTCTGGTCCCTTTACTGTTTTAGATGATTTTAAAATAGTAACTGGACTCAAGTATATGCGTCTAAACAGTCTTGTGCAAAAGTCAAACTGGTTGTGCTTGTGCTCCATCCCCCAGATCAGCAGGCTGGCACAATATAAAGCACTCCAAGCAGGGCATATTACCTTGGCTTTGGCATGATGCTGACTGTGGCTACAGATTTGCCCTGGTTTGGAAGGTGAGCTTGATTTATGGTCAGCATGAGCTTACATCTGTCTTCAAATGAGCTGTAAACACTCCCCAGCCAGCCCCAAATTTCTCCTGAAAATGGTTGCAGACAGCCTTGCTGGTAAGGATCCTGGTGAAGGCAATTACCAAGGGTGGAACTGGTAGAGGGTAGGAGACCAGCCTGCCACAACCCCCAGCACTGAGAAATTGTATCAAGTGCGTCTGCTTGCAGTCTGTCATAAAGAACAGCTCCAAATCAGGAGGGCAGAAGAGAAGCTTAACACAGAAATCACTTTGGCAGAGCTCCTACTCCTATTAGAATTCACCCTGCTGTAGCTCATCTTTCTTCCTTGGGAAAACCACTACCAGCAGCGACAGGTCGTTCAGTTTATAGGCATGCTGCAGTTTGGCTTTCTTTGCTGCAATTATTATCTCTAGTGTCAGCTGCCACTAATTCTAGTCATGCTGTTTGGTTGTGCTGAAATCCATCATTAAGATCTCTAAAGTTCCAAACATTTTCTTTATCCCAATCTCCTGGAAAATTAAAAAGCAGCAAAGAAAGTCAAAAATGTTACTGCTCTTTCATGATAGGTCCATCTCTAGCATTTCCTGAAAGTTTGTTCTTGTCATTTAAGAGACAATACTAAAAA